>KQ963076.1:34933-72023 GCA_001563735.1 Leucoagaricus sp. SymC.cos
GACCTACCCCATACTTGGAAAATCCACAACTGGTTCCATGCTATGCTCCTCACTCCATATAAGAAAACCTCTCAATATGGTCCTAACTTCTTCGACCCACCACCTGATCTCATAGATGGTTTCAAAGAATACAAAGTTGAGAAGATCATCAAACACAAAGGAACCCCACAGGGCATGAAGTACCTAATTAGGTGGAAAGGTTATTCCCCATCTGATGACACTTGGGAATGGGAGGACGACCTCGAATACTCAGGAGAACTACTCAGGGAGTATAAAGACGCAAATAAATTACCACAGGACAATGCAGGAACCCACTTCAAGCTAACCAAGCGAAAGTACCACACACAAAAATCATAAATACCCACACCCCCTCCCTCTTTTCCAGTCATACCAAACATCCCATTCTTGCCATTGCTTTCTATCAATTCCACATACCACACCCCTGCACTCCCACATGTCCGATGACATCCAACCCTGGACTCACCTTGATATGCTCTCCTTCTTCACCCCCAATATCAAATGGTGTTCCAACAATGAACAAGAATACCTCTGACAACATCTTGAATGAGTGGATCACCACTCCTCCTCCAACACCACTGCTGACAGCCAGTCAGATACCACTACCAATTCCAGGACCTACAACACAGCTCCCCAGTCTCCAGAACCTGTATCAACAGGACACACAACCAACACCACCAGTCCCGACCAATACACCACAATCTTCTCCTCTAGTCACAATCCTCGACATCAAAGCCCCTATTGCTTTGCACCGCCCTCTCCCTCCACCACAGCTCAGATACAGGCCCAACTCATTTCAGCCATTGATTGCGTTAGAAAAACCTGCTCCTCCATGTTTGCCTATTATAATGATAATCTGCAAATGGCTACCATGGTCAACACCTTCTGGTCAAATGTCCTTACTGCTTTTCATCAACGACATGACTCCATGCTTGCATACAATGATGCTATCCAGAGCTATAAAAACCTGGATAACAGCGACTTCCCCTGTCACCATCTCAAGATTTGTCAAAGGTTCCTCTTACTTGATCACACCGTGAAGCAGACAGGAACTTCGCAACAAGATGTACAACATAGAGAGACACATCTGAAGGATATTCCTAACACTAATGACGCCACTCAAACAACTCCATCCAAAGACCTGAGCCCCCTGGTACATAACAAAAATTGGGAGTTGGCTAACAACAATGACAACGACGGAAATCAATGAGCTCAAGAAGCTTCTTTCAGACAATCCTCCTCCTCCCCACCTAGCTATGGAAGAAGATGCTTCTACTGCCATCAATTGGGTCATATCAAATCGGAATGTGCATGCTATCACTGCACTGGTTGCTGCAGATATGGTCCTGGGCATACTAGCCACCAGTGTCTGGAAAATTCTCAACTGAGGAATCAACCACAAGTTCTTCCTTCCGCTGTTCGCCCCCAATTGCCCACCACCTCATCACGATCCAGCCCAGCTCGAATACAACAACCTTATATTCCCGCTCCAGCTAGTCGTATTGGAAATGAAGAAGAAGAATTTAGGCAATGTCCTTCTCCTCCCCAGACCAGCAACTCCGATAGACATATCCTTACCTGACCCAATACCCCCATCCCCATCTTGGCCTACCCCTCTGACTATCCCAACAACATCTCCACCCAACAGCGAACTATCCCTAACAATGAACCTTCCCCCAGAGCCATCTTTGTCGAAGCCCTCAACTGACGAGACCAATGCCACAACCAATCCACTTGACAACAACCAATCCGAATCACTCTTGTTCCCCTCTCTCATGCCAGAATCTCTCCCGCTGTATTTAATGACTGTAACATCCGACCACATCTTCCACCAGATCAACCCACTGACAGGACGATGCCAAGTCCATCTTCCCCTCCTCCTTGCTGCCATCAAACAACCAGACCTCGCTCCTATGGTCGCTCTTGGCAATCTATGTGAAATGGAACAACTGGATCAAATATTCGTCAGCCCAGTACCAGAAATCGATATGACAACTATCTCCCAGATCCCCTTGACGTTGACCCTTACACCAACTTCGACCCAGTGGCCAATTACAACATTGATGGAGAAGGATGCTTCGACTGTTAATGAGATTGATACAGAGATCAATCTTTATGAAAGGGATAATGTTATGATCAGCGGAACTTCATTCCCATATATGGACAGTGACATCATTCTTGATCTGGATTCATTGATCTATCCTTCTAATGACTCTATATTCGACCCCTACTTCCCAGCATGATCTGAGTTCTATATTTATCAAGATATTTCCAGATATGTAGTATGGTGCCACATTTCCTCATCTCCTTACTGTAGTGCTCGGTAGTGTTCCCCAGCACTCTCCCTCGCCTTGGACCTTAGTGTAATCCTATCTTCACCATAGACCCAGTGACCGTCTATAATTGGTAGTATTACTTTTGTATATAAAGCTGATGTATTAGTAGGCATAACTCCCAAGTTATATACTAGTTTATATCGTGCATAAACCTCTTGTGTGATAACTAGTTGAGCTCTTAACAGTCACTCTCTTAAACTCTGCTTGTGTTCGCTTGTGTATAAGCATTATACGGTGCACGTTAACCTTTGCACATTACACCCTGCTCTAGGCTAGACCTTTGTCACTAGAGTGTGTGGTAAGGCCTGCCAATTCTTCCAGATAGGCTGGGTAGCAATAACACTATCAATCTCTATTCAACAAGACCCAATCTGAATGATACCCCCCTTCATGACCATATGATCACAAAATCGATCTCAAGGAAACCTTCAAACCCATTGCCTACAAGCCCTACTGACTCTCCCCAATGGAGACTCAAGTCCTCAAAGAATTCATTGATGAAAATCTTCAAAAAGGATACATTTGCAAGTCTGAATCACCAATGGCATCCCCATTCTTTTTTGTAGGAAAGAAAGACAGGAAACTTTGACCCTGTCAAGATTATCATTACCTCAATGACTATACAAAAATGCATACCCCATTCCTCACATATCGACTATCATGGATAAACTCAAGAATGCCAAGTTCTTCACCAAACTCAACATTCAACATGGATACAACAATATCTAAATTTGAAAAGGAGACAAATGGAAAGCCACCTTTCGAACTCCCTTCAGTCTTTTTGAGCCAACAGTCATGTTTTTTGGAATGACTAATTCTCCTGCAACATTTCAAAACATGATGGACACCATTTTTGCTACCATGATACATGACAACCTCATTCTCATCTACATGGACAATATCTTAATATTTGCTCCAACTATTATGGAGTTAACTAAACACATGGAACAGGTCTTCAAAATTCTTAAAGAAAATGACCTCTACCTCAAACCCAAGAAATGCAAATTCAAAAAACAATGCCTTGCGTACCTAGGGTTCATCATCTCTCCCAACATAGTCGAAATGGACCCAGTCAAACTCAATGGAATATGACAATGGCCAAACCCAACAATGACTAAAGATGTCAGAAGCTTTATCAGTTTTACCAACTACTATTGGAAATTCATCCACCACTACACCAACCTCACACATCCTCTCAACACACTCCTATCCAAGAAAACACCATTCAAATGGTCCAACAATGCTCAAAATGCATTTGATCTCATCAAACAGGAATTCATAAAACTAACCCTTCTTCTCATGCCCAATCCTAGCAAACTATTCAAAATAGAATGTGATGCATCAAAATATGCTTCAGGAGCCATTCTTTATCAAGATGACCTCAACGGTAATGAGAGACCAATCACTTTCTTCTCAAAGACTTTCTCACCAGCTGAACAAAATTATGACATATATGATCAAGAACTACTAGCCTTAGTATGAGCATTAGAAGAATGGAGACACTACCTTGAGGGATCTCCACACACAGTGATAATTTGCTCTGATCATCATAATTTAACTTACTGGAAGAAACTCCAGGATCTTAATCGTCGATAAGGACAATGGCATGAAACCATTTTATGATTCAACTATCACATTCAACACATTGCAGGAACAAAACTCACTACTGCAGATGCATTATTGTGACACCCAGATCATGTTCCAGATAATGACAAAGACAACAAAGCCATTATCATGCTCCCAGAAGAAATATTCCTTCACCACATCGTTATTCTACCAAATGAATGATTTCTTAATCTAATCAACATGGCCCTTCAACAACAGATCATCAAATCTACTAAATATGACCCTATATCAATCCAAATGCTTGAGGCACTTTTACAAAACAAACCAGAAACTATTGATAAATGATATTCCATTTACCCAACTGATCACAGACCTCTCCTACTAGTCGAAAATTGCATCATCATTCCACAAGACCAACCTTTACAATGCCAAATCATAGCTCAATACCATGACCACCCATTAGCAGGCCACCTGGGACAACAAGAAACCTACCACCTAGCAAAGAAACATGTCTACTGGCCTGGCATGAACACATTTATCAAGAACTACATCTAAGGCTGCACATTCTGCCAACAAATGAAAATAAATCAACACCCTATGAAACCCCCATTACAACTGATAGACCCTCCAAAAACTACTTGACCTTTTGCCCATATCGGCATGGATCTTATCACAGATTTACCCCTATCCCACTTCTACGACAACTACGAGTACAACTATATTCTGTCCATAGTGGACCATGGACTTTCTAAAGGGGCTATTTTCATCCCAACAACCAAAACTGTGACAGCAGATGATATTGCATGACTTTTTCTCACTCATTTCTTTCCCCATTATGGTATCCCCAACAAGATAATCTCCAATAGAGACCCTAGATTCTCCACCAAATCCATCCAAGCCTT
The DNA here is from genome assembly GCA_001563735.1 of Leucoagaricus sp. SymC.cos. Classification (NCBI taxonomy): domain Eukaryota; kingdom Fungi; phylum Basidiomycota; class Agaricomycetes; order Agaricales; family Agaricaceae; genus Leucoagaricus; species Leucoagaricus sp. SymC.cos. The sequence continues at coordinate 39,756 of KQ963076.1, forward strand.
ATTCAGCCAACTAGGAATAACTCAGGCATTCTCAACTGTCTATCATCCTCAAACCAATGGAACAGTAGAATGATACAATCAAGAAATCACAGCATACCTTTCCATATATTCATCCCAAAATCCCCACAACTGGTCAAGACATATCCCCATCCTACAATTCATCCATAATTTGAAGACTCACACCAACCATGAACAGTCACCACATGAACTTATCCTTGGAATAACCCCTCCTGGTATACCAACCATTCTTGAAACACCATTGATAAACTCCTCCAAGGAAAGATTATGCCTTTTGGACCATGCTCAAAACAAGGCCATCACCTTCCACAAACTGTCAGCAGAACAGATGGCAGAACAAATCACATCCTCCTTCAAGCCCTTCAAAATCCATCAGAAATTATGGCTGGAAGCCACCAATCTCCACCTATCCTATCCCTCTTCAAAGATAGCACCAAAATGACAAGGCCCCTTCATGGTCAAATAGGTGATTTCCCCATTGGTATATGAACTGAACCTACCGCCAAACTGGAAGATCCACCCAGTCTTTTATGCATCCCTTTTTACTCCATGTAATGAAAACAACATTCACAGTCCCAACCTTCCCCTTCCACCACCAGACATGATAGAAGAAGAAGAACAATACAAAATAGAAGGAATAGTAAATCACCACTTTTGTAGTGAGGGACTTCAGTATCTCGTCAAATGGAAAGGATACAGCCATCAGGAAAATGAGTGGATATATGAAGAGGAACTAACCTGATTCACAGATGAACTTATTCAAGAATATCTCACCTCTCACACAGTGTCACAGAAACTCCATTTAACATGCCCAAGGCCCACTCAAAAATCACCTAGAAAACAGTAAAATGTCAACCGATTCTTCAGAATCCATTGCCATCATCAACCACTCAAACAGCACTCCTTTATCCAAAGTTGCACCTATAACTTCTCTTAATAACATCTCCAAAGCCCACAGATGCTTCTCTCCCTCTGACATGCCCAAATTCCCCTCCTCTTGACCCATTCCAGCAAGCTCAAATCCACCAAATGGCTCTAATAGAAGTAGCTCACCATGTTCCCACCCTGCAGACATTGGAGTCAATCTCCACCAATCCAGAAATGTACCAACAAGCTCTGGAGGAATACCAGAACAGGACCTTCTCCCCTGAAACAATCCTATACATAGCAGGATGACCAGCCAATGGCCCATATTCATGGGGTGGACTAAATCCAACATTGAATGGCTGGTCCATAGCCAACAATGATGTAGAGACTTCTGTTGAGGACTATCAACAACTTCTGATCTCAGCCTTTTCAATTCTCTCTGTGCTCTCTACTGACAGTGACACATCCTCCACTGAGCAATTGACAGTGTTAACAGCTGCATTAACCACACTAGCAATTTACTTGGTACATCATCAATGGCAAGTAGTGAGGGATTATCTAGCTGTAACTTGGGACCAAGCTCTCCCATTCCATGAAAGGATGACCAGGATGGTCGCATAGGAACTTGTCTATCCCCAAACTCAATTCTGTCCTCAACACATCGCTCATGCCCTTCTTGGCAGAGTCTACCCAGACCACACTATTTGTCCTGATCAAATATTCAATCTCACTGTAGCCACAGGGGACATCACCCCCTTAGTTGTCCTCTCCTTACTTGCAGTGCCTGCCAGACCCAGGCCCCAGGACACTGCATGATTGACTGCATCGACTACATCTGTCCCCACTGCCACCACTGAGGACCAGGACATGGAAGAAACAAATGTCCTCTGACTCACCAGCCTCACAGAACCCCTGCATCCTCCAGTGACTACTCTGATCACACTCAACCCTACGAGTATGACGATGTTGCCCTCGCAAATATCACAGGCAGTCCCTGATGATGCCTATTTCAGTTCTCCTTCTCTTTATCCCTCTCCCACATTCTCTACTTACTTTCTCATATTCATCATTATTTTATGCACAGCTAGGTTGTGCTTCACCTTTCTCTATGTGATCATTTTCTAAGAACTCTCTCAGACACTTCAAGTTTTACAGACAGCCTAATGTTATACTCCATCATCCCAGTATACTATTTTTATCATTCTGTTCTGCATCTATTACTTGTTCTCCATTTATCCGCTGTTTATTGCCCAGTATATAAGTCCACTAGTTACATCTTGTAATCTGGTTTAGTCTTGTTTGACTATATACCTCTACCTTTCGGACTCTTAGTCAAGGTGAGGCTTAGTCCTTGAGTGCTTCTCTGTCATCATCTTTGCATAGGCCCAAGTCTGTATAGACAGCCTCCCTAAAAGGGATGTTCAGAGAATGATCCCTAACACAGATAACAGGTACAACAAGCACCATTTTGACTCTTGCTTGGGAGGCCATGGCAGAAGGGGGTGAAGCTTGGGAAGATAGAACGAGAGGATGGGAGTATGAACATGGAGATTTCAGATCCTGGGAATGATCAGAGGAAGGTGGTGGTACCAATGAGGGAGAGAGGTTGTGCAGAGATGAAGAGTGGGTTGATGGTACTGGGGAGTGGTGGTGAGAAAGAAGGGACAGTGATACAGACAAAGGACGATACACTCACTGATGTGATTTTATCATTGTCATTCACATACAACCATGCCGCTCAATGTCTTGCTTACAAGAAGGTGGCTGATAAAGTTCAACTGGTCCCTGGAATGATGTCAAGTAACATTAGGATTATTCAAAACTTTCCTGAAGATCCCCTGAAGACATTACCTTGGTTGTCCCCCTATCCACCACTATTTGTGCCAGGTATTCATTTGACAAAGGAGAGGATGGATGCCTTGGGTTTGCTGGAGAATGAATTTCTGTGGGAGGAGGAGAGAAAGCTGGTTGTGAGGGTGTTAGTGCTGAATGAGATGGGGTTAGTATGGGATGAGACAGAGAAAGGACAGTTTCAAGACAACTATTTCTCACATGTGAAGATTCCTGTGCAGGAGCACATCCCCTGGACATGAAAATCATTGCTGATCCCACCTGGTATTCATGAGAAGGTCATTGATCTTGTTCAGAAGAAGGTCAAGTCAGGGGTATATAAACCATCCTACAGTTCTTATTGACATCAGTGGTTTACAGTTGCAAAGAAAGATGGCAACGTACACATTGTTCATAATCTCACTCCCTTGAATGCTGTCACCATATGCAATTCACAAGAGCCACCTCTCGTGTACCTCTATGTAGAATAATGCTCAGTGTGGTTCATATATTCAGGACTCAATCTTTTTGTTGGATATGATCATTGCATGTTAGCAGAAGGGTCAAGAGATTATACAATATTTGACACACCCCTGGAGATGATGTGACTGACTGTTCTTCCTCAGGGTTGGACAGGTTCAGTTGGTATATTTCATAATGATGTCACCTTCATCTTGCAGCATGAGACAGACAAGGCTCCAAATTTCCTGGATGACATCACCTTGTTAGGACCAAAGACACACTACAAGAAACCAGACAGCACTTACAAAGTTATTCCTGAATATCCAAACATACAACACTTCATCTGGGAACATGCTGTCAATCTCAATCAAGTCCTTCACCATCTTGTGCATGCAGGAGCAACAGTATCTGCAAAGAAGCTACAGTTATGTCAGCCAGAAATTATAGTTGTAGAAAGAAAGTGTACATATGAGGGGCAGGAGCCAGATGCAGGAATGGTGGAGAAAGTTTTGAAGTGGCCAGGGTGTTGTAATGTGTCAGAGGTTAGAGGATTTTTGGGTATGGCTGGGACAGTGAGGAATTGGATCAAGGGTTTTGTGGAGGTGGCAGATCTGTTGACAAAGTTGACAAGAGTAACAAAGCAGGAGTTTAGATGGGGAGAAGAGCAGAAGTTAGCAATGGAAGAAATGAAGAAACGTGTTTCTACCTGTGAGGCAATTTGGCCAATTGATCATTCCCTTCCATTCAATATCATCCTCTCCATTGACACATCCATTATCGCAGTTGGTTTCATCTTGGCACAGCTCAATGCAGAGAATTGATGATGGCCTGCATGCTTTGGGTCAACTACATGTCATAAATGAGTCTCATAGTACTCACAGTCAAAAATCGAATTGTACAGCCTGTTTCAAGTGCTCAACACAACTAAACTCTGGATAATTGGTGCAAAGAAGTTAGTAATCGAGGTCAATGCACAATACATCAAGGGGATGCTCAACAAACCTGATATTCATCCTAACACTGCAATGAATCGATGGATCTTAGTAATTTTGATGTTTGATTTCAAGTTGAAGCATGTACCAGGAGTCAAGCACAAAGGGCCAGATGGACTATCCAGAAGGCAGATTGCAGAGGAGGAGGGAGAATAGGGTGGAGAAGGAATAGATGAAGTAGAGGATTGGGTTGATAAGGTGTTGGGATGCAGTGTTTGGGTTGCTGGGTCATTGACTGGTAGTGAGGCTTGGGTGATGGCAGCTGCAAGTGCAAGGAGTGACAAGGACATCACATCAGAAAGAAAGGGGGAGGGGGACAAGTTAGAGGGTTTTGATGGGTTTTTGGAGGTCTGGAATGAGGATAATTGGGTGAAGGAGAAAGAAAAAGAATTGAGAGAGATTAGAACATTTTTGGAGATGATGAAACTGCCAGAAGGACTCACCAATAAGACCAAGTCATTATTCCTTTGACATGCCAGCAAGTTCTTTGTTCAAGGTAGTAAACTGTGGCGATGTGAACATCGAGGACAGCATTAGCAAGTTGTTGATAACAAACATGAACAATACCGATTATTGATCAAGTCACATGACCAATTAGGTCACAAGGGTTTCTACATGACATGATGTACCCTAGGAGATCACTTTTGGTGGCCCTCCATCAACTTCGACATTTGCTGGATCATTGACACATGTCATCAATGCCAAATCCAATCCCTCAAACATGTAGTTATGCCACCTGTTGTTCAGGTCCCTGCCCCTCTCTTTCACAAGGTTTACATCAACACTATGCATATGCCACCCTTGCATGGTTACAAGTATATTGTTCAGGCTCAAGACTCACTCACTGGCTGGGTTGAATGGTGCACTTTGACTTGGGAGACTGGCAGGACTCTTAGCCAATTCATTTTCAAAGAAATACTATGCTGATGGGGTGGACTCAAGGAGATAGTAACTGACAATAGAACAGCATTTGTAGTGGCCCTTGACTGGATCACAGATCAGTATCACATTTGTCATATTTGGATTTCAGCTTACAACTCCCAATCAAATGGTGTGGTTGAAACTACCCACAGGACCATTCATGATGGTTTAGTCAAAATGTGTGCCAGATACATCAAGAGTTAGTATGAATATGCACCATATATTTTCTGGGCTGACTGAGTTACTATATGAAAATCAACAGGCATGACCCCCTACTATGCAGTTCATGGAGTTGAACCTCTCCACCCTTTCAACATCACTGAGGCCACCTTCCTTGCCTCTTCCATCACCCACCATCTCTCAGATGTGGAACTTCTTGCTGTTCATGCTCAAATGCTTCAAAAATGCAATGAAGATCTTGCCAAAATCCATGATAAGGTCCTCACTGCTCGATATACCTTTATTTGTGAATTTGAAAAGAAAAATGCCAACCAAATCCATGACTACAATTTTGGTCCTGGTGAACTTGTTCTGGTCCTCAACAAAAAGATTGAGCCCAATGTTGGATGCAAGTGCAAGCCTCAATATTTTGGTCCTATAGTACTCATCAAATGTCTTTGTAGTGGAGCTTACATACTCACTGAAGTCAATGGGGCCATTTCTCAACTCAAATTCACTGCATTTTGTCTCACTCCTTACCACTCTTGATCTTGCAAGCAGCTTGAAATTACCAAATTTGTTGATCCAAAGGACTTAGGAGGAATTGAAGACAATGACATGGCAGATTCAGGAGTGGTTGATAAAGGCAACTGAGGACAGTTGCACTTAGAAAGAAAGGGGGAGGTGTGGGAGTAGCCACTCAGCTATACATGCAATACAGCATGTTGATGTGCTTAGACATACATAGTGATGTGGGCATGTGGCATGGAGGGTGTTGTTACATACTTTGATGGTGTTTTCATTTATTTCCTCTTTTAATTGTGTTCTTAATAATTCACTGTGATATGTTTTCTTTGTGCTCTAACACTCATTTCACCACTAGACATTTCTCCTTTTACTTCTCTTGATCCTTAGTCTCTCTTAGTATAAATATGCTCCTGTAATTCATAATAAAGCATTGAAATCCATCTAATTCACTCTCTCATTCTCATCAATAACAACACCTGAAAGAAACTTAAAATTATTAACTCGTTATCTTATCTCAACTTCGTCCCCTACTCCTTGACCACTATCCCCTTCTGACTTGCAAACATTCTCCACAGTAGCATGGAATAACAACACAGAGTAATACAGGATAAGAAAGAATACTATAGTCCACTGAATCTGTACAGAGTGAACTACCAAGAGCTATAACATCACCTTCTTCTCAGGGTTCATGTCTTTTTTTTTTTTTTTTTAACTCATAAATTTATATACTGGTGCGTGATAGCAGTCCGGTCACAATGACTACAATAGTACGCTACAATTACACTATGACAAACTGAAATCCACCACAGCTCAGCTGAACATGGCAGCCTACACTGAAAGTATGCCCTTCCTACACCCAGAGGTGGACAAAGAGCAGGCAGAATCCCTCACCCTCAACCCCGCACAATGCAGATGGTGAGTGCTAAGGAGCAGCTAGCACAGCCCCTATCAGCCGCCAATGCCAGACCCCCCGAGGACCCACACAAGCCCCCAGGAAACCCAGCAACTGCCAAAAAGTGGCCACACTGTTCTTATCCTCCAGGGAGGTGCACAAAGGAAAATGCCCTAGGGTTTTCCTTGCAAAACTCAAGCAACTCCTCCCAGAGCTTGGGGAAGTGCCAAGAGGGACCAAAGTCAGAGCATTCAGTCAAAATATGCTCATGCATCTGCAAACAAGCAGACCTGCAAGGACAAGAATGATCATCAGAGAGTTTAAACCATTGTCTAAACTCCCCAATAGGCACATGCTTCAAAACCACCCAGCACACCCTCATGCAGGTGGGCAAATCATGCAAAGACTTAAGCCACATACCCCCAGAGAGGTAGGTGGGCATTAACCATTTACCCCTGACATCAGTAAGATACATAAAATCTCTCCCAGAGGAGCTTGACAAAGTGAACTGCCTAGTCCACTCATTGCAACAAGTCTGAGCCTCGGCTGTACAAATATAATTAAGGGTCATGAAGGGAGACTCTCCCACAGGGACCTTGAAAGCTGGGTCAGTCACGAAGTGATGGACCGCATAATGCAATGGCCACTCCAAAGAGGAGCAAACCTGTACAAATACAAAAGTGTGAGAGGGATCCTCCCCCAACCACCTTTGCAAACAGTGACAGACCAGCAGAGCCTGAGCCTGCCCACTGCCGACAGAGGGGTCCACTGCCCGCTGAGCTGAAGCCAGGTAATTAGTGAACAAAACAACATGATGGGCACCCTCCCACACACACGCAGCAAAGATGCCCATCTGAATGGCATGAAGCTCAGCATCAGGAGCTGTCACTCTGCCAGTAGCCTGGCAGGACTGCCTCACTGGCACCCTGCCTGCCCAGACCCAAGTGGCTGAAACTGCCTGGAAAGCCTTGTCACAACTAACAGAAGCATCTGTGGCCACCACAATGCAGTCATCCTGTGCAACAGCCCTGTCAAGCTCTGCATTCAGAACATGCAGGACATTGATGTCTTCCTTCCTAGAGTTGAACTCAACCACCCATATACAATTGCCAAAACGATCCAAAAGACACCTCCCCAGGCGAGCATCTGAGGTATCAGGCTTGAACATCTCCAAGGTGATGGGAAGAGAATGATACCTGAGGGTATCAATAACAGCTGACTGGACTTTCTCAACAGAGTGCCCAAGCTGAGTAAAATAGTAGCAATGGGGATCAGTGCCAGGAAATTGCCTCATACCAAGCAGCTGCTTGGTGGAGTGTGTAGGTGACAGGGTGAGGACCCGATATGCCACCTGGGACCTCAACTTCTTAAGATGCAGATGGATGGGGATGAGGCCCACCAATGCCTCAACCCCACCAGAAGGAGAGGTGCGAAAAGCACCTGTAATCCAGATTGCAGCCCAATGCTGCATCTTGTTAAGAGAAGCAAGATGAGCCTTATGAGGGTGAAGCTCATGACATCAGAGACAAAAGCCATATGTGGCAATAGGCACCACACAAGACTAGTAGAGCAAGCGCTTCTGCTTCAGAGAGAGACCCCTAAGCAAATTACCCAGCATCCCCATAGCATGAACAGTAGAGATTGTCTTGGTAGAATAATACTGGACATGCTCACGAAAAGTGAGTTGCCTGTCAAAATAAAAGCCCAGATACTGCCAGAATGGCTTGGGATGGAGAGGAGTCTCTCCTGTATATGGGGCATACCCCAGGTCAATAGGAGGATTATCATCCCCCTTCTGACATGAAAAGTGAAAGAGTTCAGACTTGTCATGCTCGAGGACGAGTCCAAATGCCACAAACAGATCAAACATAAACCCATAAGCACCATGAAGGCACACCAGGTTGTTGGCCAACTCCTTGGCCTGGGCAATGAGCATACCATTGTCCACATAGGACAGAACATCACATTCCAGGTGTGACACCCTGAGGTCGAAAATCTTGAGCACTGGCATAAGATAAATAGCGGAGAAGACAGGGGAGAGGGCCAACCCCTGCCCAACCCCCACATCTGCATCATAGTAACCCAAGGAGAAGGAATTCCAAAGATACTTGGTCTTCCTCCCCACAAGATAAGAAGCAAAGAACCGATGCACATTTGCCAGAAACCCTTGCCTTGCTAAGATAGCCATAAGCATATCATGGTTCAAAGACAGGAAGAACTGAGCAATGTCAAAAGCCACAATACTTGTCTTGAGTCCCTTAGCCCACCCAGCCTTGACTAAGTGAGTAAGGAATAAACCAGCATCCTCAGTCAACCTCTGCCAAATACCACCTAGCTGGTTAGAGTGAAAGATGCCAAATTTGACACTGTCAAATTGAAGATGCCTAGAGAGCATCTTCTCAACAAGCTTCCCAAGTGTATTAAGCAAAACAATAGGCCTAAAAGACTTGGGAGTAGAGTAGGAGGGTTTACTGGCCTTAGGAATAATCACCAAAACTGACTTCTTAAAATGAGATGGCCAATACCCCACCAGCAGGCAGGCATCAGCCAGAGATAGGACCTTCCCAATGACAACATCATCAGAGAGAAGCTCCTTCAAATGGACCCATGTAACATGGTCCAGACTAGGCGAGGAATGTGAAGAACATGCTGACAGTGCCTCCCTTGCTTCCAACACCAAAAAAGGGACCCAGTCCCGCTCAATGAGTGGGGACAGCTCCCCCAGAACCCCAACATCACAAGGCCACCTGGAGGCAGCATTGTAAGTCTGATCAAGCACCCTCCACAGGGCATCAATATCATGACATGACTCCCCCCGATGTGAGATAGCCTCACACAGCAGGAGTTGGCAGAGCTTCACCCAGGCCATGAGGTCCCAAGGCCTCTGGTTCTCAACAGCAATCTTCTCAATGTGAGCATCAAAGAAGCACTGCTTAGCAAGATGAGATGTCCTACAAAATGCCTTCCAGTCACCGGGGGCACATGTCTCCTGATACCTGGCAATAGCAGTGGAGCACTCATCAGTCCACCAAGACCTAGAGCACCCCATAACAATGATCTCCTTTGCATGAGCATTCCACATGGAGGAAAAGACCTCAGCCACCACTGAAGCAGCCGCCTCAATCCGATCAGAAGAAGACAAGTCCCCAACATCCAGGGACCAAAGACCAGTAGCAAGATCGATCAAGAACCCAGATTCCTCTGGGGACTCTCTTGGGATCACCATGTGAGAAACCCAAATGTCAATCTCAGACAAGGGAACTAAAGTGGAGATCGGAACATGATCCGATGGCCCATGTCAATCAAAATCCAATCAAGGCAGATCAGATACAGATACAGATGGTGCTGTGAAGACAAGGTCGATCACAGATCCAGCGAGATCTGGGTTGTGAGGAATGTGAGTTAATCCAGGATTAGAAGGCTGGGCTCACTCGAGCCCAACATCAGAGGCCAGCTCCAAAAGGTGCTGGGCAACAAGTGGGTGCAATGTGCAGGACAAGTCCCACACCTCCAAGTGACAATTAAAGTCATCGCCCATGTAAATGAAGGCAGGCAGCTGGTCAATGTCCCAAGCAAGGAGGTTGATTGCCATATGAGCATTGTCAGAATAGATGTTGAGAAGGTTCACCATCCCATGTGGTGTAAACAATGACAGGACGAAGAGATCATGATGATCAATAATGTCTCTTGGCATAGAGGGGCAAAGCACAGCCAAGCATCTATGGACATATGCCATGACATGAGGGTTTTGCCCATTGGTAGGCAGTCTTACCATATAGAGCCAATCAGGGTGCTTAGGGGCACCCATGACATCATTGCCCCCTTCAGAGGTCATCAATACTGTCTGTCTAATCGTTCTCCAGGACAGTTCTTGGAAAAACAGAATATCAAAATTGTCCTTGAGCACCTCAAGTACATAGTCAACATGCATGTAGTTATGATTAACATTCTGCGAGAAAACTCAAACGTCCCCTATGACACCTCCAGAAGACCTAGTAGGGCCCCTAGACATGAGAAGATGACTCAGGGTTCATGTCCTCATGAACAGTGTAAACTAATGTAAAGGTCTAACTAGCATAAGACATAATGACAGAAAAGATACTTGATGATGAGAGTAACAGTGGTCCATATAGAGAGAACAGGTACCTCTCAATGATTTGCATGTACAGTGGAAAGAGGTGTTGATAGAGAACTCTGCTCTGTCTTCTACTCTGTGACAATAAATCTGGCAAGGTCCTTCTTGACTTGAGTGATGGCAAACTGAGTGTGATAAACATCACAGCCAATGAAGAAAGGGGCATTGTCTGGGCCTCCCTTGTAGATGATGATGTGTTGAGAGTTGTATTGTGCTTGAGAGTTCACATACTGGTCAAGGAACTTAGCAACTACATTAGCCCAGTATTTGTTATCACTTTCTCCATATTTATATAGTGTGTAAAACTGTTTGAGTGTGATGAAGTAGGTTGGCACAGAGATTTTAAGGGAGTTGGCATCATGCTTTTGGAGGAAGGTGTACAGGACATAGATGTCTTCAATCAGTGCAGGTCCTAGCATTCTTTCAACAGAGATGTTGTTGAAGTCATAGTCATCCATCTTAATGTCTTTTCCTTCTATAGATTTTTCAGTAGGTTCCTTCTGTACTTCTGCAGTTCTTGGAGTAGATGGAGTGCATTTGCCAGTAGGTATGGGAGTGGTATAAGGGTTAGTGCAAGCATAGGATTAAGTAACTTGAGTAATGTGATTAATGATGAACTGTTCTCCAATGCCATTATATTCATGGAGATGTTGCACTAGTATGCATTGTAGGAAATGGGTTTTCTGGACTAAATGAGCTGTTCTAATGTATCAGAGTGTGTCAATGATCCTTTCTACAAAGTCTTGTGCATCTGCCCCACAATGGGCTCCTGCACACAACTCAATTGCATTGCCCTCCACATCTGCAAGAATAGTAGCTAAGCTGTGTGCAGATCAGGTAAAGAGGTTTAGTTGCTCTTCTAAGACAGTGAGTGAGTTGATGGTATGAGTGAGGTTGTTATAGAGGTATAGAGGATCTCAGAGAGCCTGGTTACATGGTTCTATAGATTCTGGGTCAACACAGCCAACATTATATTCAGTGGTTCCTTCTGTGGGTTTGAATGCTAGAGGCCAGATCTTGGCTGTTGACTGTTTGGCTGCTTGGAGTGTAGTAGAGAGTGGAGCTTCAGGTTTTCTTGCTGGGGAAAAGAGAGTTAGTGCAGTTTAGAAAGACATCTAAGTGTATGACATTGCAGTTGATGGAGTGATCTTTCTCAGTGGTGATAATGGCAGTAGTGATAATGACTATGAGAGTGATAGCAGAAGTACAGAAGATGGCAATGTAAACTTTGGGAGGTGTCAAGAGTATGTTGGGCAAGCTGTGTTGACTGGGTCTGTAGTTTTGGTGTAGGTTTTTTATAGTGTTTTTGTGTTTCACCCTCCTCCTCTATCAGGTTTGCTCTGAGAACCTGTCATGGTATTCCTGGATTGCCTCCTCTACATTTGACAGATATGACTTTGACAGCTATTGATCTTCTTCATCACCATATCCTTTCCAATAGACTAGATACTGTATTCCTCTACCTTATTTCTGGTGGCCTCAGATTTCCTCTACTTCTCATTCTTTCTCAGCATTGATGAGATCTAGTAGCAGTAATGTGGGTTTTTACTAGACTTCAAACTCAGAGTTTCTTACTGGTGATAGAAGAACCTCATTGAAGACATTATGGATTACCCATAGGTCTGGTAGTGTCAAGTGATATGTGCTATTTCCAATAATCTCTGCAATGGGAAAGGAGCCATACCTTTCGTAGTTAAGCTTTTTGCTAGAGCAGTTCATTATTATGTTTAGAGCCTCTAACCACACATTATTGCTAACTTGATAGGACTGGGCTCCTTTTTTTTTGAGTCATATACAGCCACCATGCTCTTTCAGTTTTTCTCTATGCTTTCTACCACTGCTGCATGCATCTTTGCTAAGTCTGCTACAAATTCCCCTACCCCTGGTGCCAGAGATGCCAATTCTGTGATGTTCTTCCAAGGATGTCTACCATAATTCAAGAAGAAAGGCAAATGGTGTGTTGATGAGTGTTAGTTGTCATTATAGTGAAACTCCACTGCAGCAAGCCAAGAGGTCCAATCATTTTGTTTATAGAACACATACTTTCATAAGAAGTTCTCAATCACTTGATTGATTCATTCCATCTTCCCATCAGTCTGTAGATGATAGGCATTTATAAATTCTGTTTGATTCTGAGGGCTTTACATAGTTCTCTCATGAATTTTGATGCAAATTGAGGTCCTTGATCACTGATGATCTTTTTTAGCAAACTGTGGAGTTTCAGACCTGGTTTTAATATAGAATGGCAAGTTGTTATGCTGTCAATGACACTAAAGTCAGAACTAGATGTATTATTTTGGTGAAACAGTCCACAATAGTAAGAATCACATTGTGTCCATCAGAGAGAGGTAGTGGGCCAATTAGATCCATGGAGATTTTCTCCCATGAGTACATTGGAACTGGTAGAGGGTGTAGGGGTGCTGCTTTTCATTTTTAGTAAATCTACATTCTTTGGCAGATGTCACATACTAGACTACCAGAAGTCTCTTGTCAATACTTCTAGTGTCTGATACTGGCCTAGGTGTCTTGCATCTGGTGCATTATAGAATTTCTGGATAACTTGTCCTTGTAGTTCCTCTTGTAGTGGGACATAAACTCAGCCATAGTGATAGATTAGTCCATCTACTTGGGAGAACCCTTTTGATGGGTCTCTCAGACTTCTGAGTACTTCAGTTTTCTTAGCATCACAACCTTGAATTTGTCATTCTCTATCTGCATTGATGAGGACTTTGAAACATGTTTCCCAAAGCAGTATTACAAAGGTGTCCACCCTTTCTTCTATTATTATTCAATGGATGAAGCTCTTAATGAAGGTGATCATCTTGTCATTCTTCTATTCAGGCTTGTCACAGTAAGAGAGAATGTTGGCTTTGGTGTTTGTTATGAAACTCAATATTTAATTCGGATTTAATATTGATTTTATGACATAATATCAGTGATTACATCATGAATATTATTTAAGATTTCTTAGATAATGTTATGATTATATAAGATAATTACAAATTATGATCTCATCATAATTAGTCATCATACTTACTAATCATCTCTTGCAATATCACATATTGAGTATTATGACAAATAGTCATTACTGCAACTATATCTATAGTACAATGACCTATATGCCTATGCTTTAATACAATCAATGTATATCAAATAAATATTCATTAGCATGTACACCTATCTAATCATAGAACTTGTTTACAATGTTCTATGATGTGTTTACATTATTTCATGATATTCTTAGTACTTTGTTTACAATGTTCCATAACTTGTTTACATTATTCCATACTATTCATAGATAGAATGTTCTATAAGCTTCTACAATGTTCTATGATATTTTATACTATTCTTAGATATTCTACAATATTCTATGATCTTCTAGAACATTCCAGAAACTGAACATTAGGATTCTAACTATTGTTAGAACTGCACTGCTTTGGTTATTAGAAGGACTTCTGACACTTCGATCAAGATTCTAACTTCTATTAAACCTCAGCATCATTGATTAACTACACCTAATGTGATCTGTTGCATTATACCTGCCAATCTACCCAATTGAAGTGCTCTAAAGTCTCTTCCCATTAACACTCTCTTTAATGTAACTCTATAAATTATAACTATACAGTAGATACATAGATACAAATATTGTAAATGTATTTAAGTGAGCCCAACAACCAAGGAAGACCCCATTATTCTTACTTGGTTAGGTGGAGCCTTGAGAATAGAGTTTTTTTAACTTCTACTGAGTAGTGATCTTGAGCTCTAAGAGACATACTTGCTTCTAGTCCTAAGTCGCTCTCAATAAAATACTTTGATCTGAGTATTCTATCACTGTTCTTAATATTCTTGGTGCAGAACCTCTTGAGTCATTAGTGGACTCTTGATACAGGAGATTAACCTGAGATAGAAGTCTCTACTATCTATCTTTCAGATGTGTGGTTCAATACAGATGTCACAATGAAGAATTTCACAGTTGAGAAGACATCTTGTAAACTTGACAATTCTATTCTTCTAATCAATCTCTATGTTGTGGTGTGTTAACCAGTTTTGTCCTGGAAAGATATCAGTATGGTGACTACTGCTTCTACTTATTCCTTGTGTCCTTTGGTGTCTAGGGTAATGTTCACATAGTCCATAATTATTTTGTGACTACTTCAGCTGCTCTCTGTATTGAGGACTTCAAAGAGTTCTTCAATTAGTTTTAGAGATATCCCCAGTTTCTTAATTGTTTCTCCTGATATACAGATGTGGGTACATTCTGAGTTAATTAGAGCTTTGACTGTTGCCTATTTGTTCACCATAGGTTTTATGAGGAGTTCACACTTTGAGTTTTGTTGTTGAGGAATAATAAATTGTGGTGTCAAAACTCTATGTATGTTGGCTCAAAAGTCTGTATTTTACTTTGAGCCTTCTGGAAAACCCTTCTCTTCTGGCTTCTCTTTTCCTTCAACATGCTCTGCTAGTCCTCTAATGCTGGGCTTGTAGCTTTGTGAAAGCCTACAATACTTTGCCATATGTCCAAATTTGCCACAATTGTAGCACTGGACCTTGTTGGCTAGAGCATATAGTTTCTTCAGCCCAGGGCAGTTGGCTGTAATGTGTCCAAACTTGTTATAGTTATAACACTCGGAGTCACCTTTCTCATTGTAGCAAAATGTCATGTGACTGATTTCTATTAGTTATCCCCTTTCTCCGTAGGTAATGTCACTTCCTGTAGTGTGCTGGCATTTTTGTTATGACCTTAAGAGTGAACTCAGGTTGCAACTAGGGCAAAGGCTTGAGGGTGAGTAAAGGAAGAGTACAGTTGGTAAAGTGTAAGAATACAGGCTATACCTAAGGTACTTATATACTAGTGGTATAGGGTAAGAGTACAGAGTAATATGGAGTAACAATACAGAGTAGTACTGAGTAGAAAGAAAATAGATATCTCAGTCTACTACAGTTCATGAGTCTCATCCAGAGTAATCTACTCAGAGTTGTAACATCATCTCCTCCTCAGAGTTCATGCCTTCATAAACAAGTAACTAATGTAAAAGTCCTTCTAAGGTACTAACATAATGACAGAAGAGATATCTGATGATGAGAGTAACAGTAGTTTGAATAGAGGGAAGAGATATCTCTTGTTTTTTTGCATATACAGCAGGAAGAGGTGTTGACAGGGAACTGTGCTCCATTTTCTATTTCTGGATGATGAACTTGGCAAAGTCCTTCTTGACCCAGGTGATGGCAAATTGAGTGTGGTGAGTGTCACAGCCAATGAAGAAAGGGACATTGTCAGGACCTCCTTTGTAGATAATGATGTGCTGTGCATTATAGTTAGCTTGGGAATTGGTGTATTGGTTCAGGAATTTGGCCACAATGTTAGCCCAGTACTCATTGTTGCTTTCTCTATGCTGGCATAGGGTATAAAATTTCCTGGGTGCAACAAAGTAGGTGGGGCTAGAGACTTTGAGGGAGTCAGCACTATGCTTCTGAAGGAAGGCATACAGGGCCTGAGTATCTTTAATTAATACAGGTCCCATCATCTCTTCTGCAGGAATGTCATTCAAGTCATAGTCATCTATTTCTACATTCTTTTCTTTGGCAGGTTTCTCAACCTCTTGTGTGTCACTGGGGGCAGGAGCTGGGAGAGTGCATTTACTAGTAGCTGAGGAAGCAGGATAGGAATCAGTATGGGCATATGATTGGGTAACTTCAGCAATGTAGTCTATAACAAATTATGCTTCAATACTGTTGCACTCATGTAGACATTGGACAAGTATGCACTGCAGTGAGTGGGCCTTTGGGACTAAATGGGTGGTTTGGACATAACAGATGGTGTCTGCAATCCTTTCTATGAAGTCTTGGGCATCTGCCCCTTGATGAGCTCTAGCACACAACTCAATTACATTATCCTCCATATCTGCAAGAATTGTGGCTAGGCTATGTACAGAGCAGGTGAAGTGGTTCAGCTGTTCTTCTAGTATAGCTAGAGCATTGATGGTGTGGATGAGGTTGTACAAGTAGAGGAGATCATGGAGGACTTAGTTCTTTGGTTCTATAGCTTCTAGGTCAACATGTCCTACTTCATCCATAGCTACCCCTTCAGAGGTGCAGAAAGTCAGTGGTTGGATTTTGGCTGTGGATCACTTGGCTGCTTGAAAAGTGGTGGGGAGAGGAGCTTCTGGTTTCTTCAATGATGAGGGTGAGAGAGGAGTTACTGCAGTTTAGTAAGATATCTGGGTATATAATGTTACAATTGACAGAGTGGTCCTTTTTGGCAGTGATAATGGCAGTGGTGATGACAGTAGTGAGAGCAATAGCAGAAGCACAGAAGATAGCAATGTAAACATAGAGAGTATGTTAGCTAGGTTGTGTTGACTGGGTCTGTGGTTTTGTTATGACCTTTTATGGATTTTCTGTGTTTCACCCCCCTCTCCTATTAGGTTTGCTCTGAGAACCTACTAAGGTATTCTTGGATTACCTCCTCCACATTTGACAGATATGACTTTAGCAGCCACTTATCTTCCTCATTGCTGTAACCTTTCCAATAGACAGGGTACTGGGTTTTTTTACCCTGTTTCTGGTGTTTCTGGGTTTCTTTAACCTTCTATTCCTCCTCAGTATTGATGATATCTGATGGCAGCAGCATGGCTTTTTGTTGGACCTCAAACTCAGGATTTCTTGCTGGTGATAGGAGAGTTTTGTTAAAGACATTGTGAATGACCCACTGATCAGGTATTGTCAAACAGGAGGCTCCATTCCCAATAATCTCTGAGATGGGGAAGGGGCCATATCTCCAGTAGTTGAGCTTCTTGCTGGATCAATTTATTGTGATGTTTGAAGCTTCTAGCTATACACAGTCACTGACTTGACAGACTTTTTTTCTTCTTGAGTCATATGCAGCTGCTATGCTCTTCCAGTTTCCTCCATGCCTTCTGCTGCTGTCTTCCTTGTACTTGCTAGGTCTCTGATAAAGTCTTCCACAGCTGGCACTGGTAATGTAGTAGCTGTAATACCTTTCCAAGGGTGTCTGCCATAGTTTAGGAAGAATTGGGATTAATGCATTGATGAGTATTACTTGTCATTATAGTAGAATTCTACTGCTGCTAGCCATGATGTCCAATCATTCTGTTTATAGGACACATATTTCTAGAGGAAGTTTTTAACTTCTTAATTGATCTGCTCTGTTTGCCCATCAGTTTGAGGATAATAGGCTGTTGACATGCCATGTTCAATCCTGAGAGCTTTACCTAGACCTTCCATAAACTTTGATGCAAACTAAGGTCCTTGATCACTGATGATCTTCTTCAGCAAGCTATGTAATTTCCAGATTTGGTTCCAATATAGGATGGTGAGTTGTCCTGCTGTTAGTGATATTGTGGTGGAGATTAGTTGTATCATCTTTGTGAAATGATCAACAATGGTAAGAATAGTGTCATGTCTGTTGGAGAGAGGTAGTGGACCAATTAGATCTACTGAGATCTCTTTCCAAGGGTATTCTGGGACAGGTAGAGGGTGTAAGGGGGTAGCTTTCTACTTTCTATAGATCTGTGTTCTCTGGCACATATCACAACCATTGATAAATCATTTGATATCTCATTGTATGTCAGGCCACCAGAAGTCTCTGGTTAATACTTCAAACATTTGATATTGTCCTGGGTGTCCCACATCTGGCACTTTGTGGAATTCTTGGATGACATGTCCTCATAGGTTATCTTTCAGAGGAACATAGACTCAGTCATGCTAATAGACTAAGCCATCAACCTGGGAGAACCCCTTGCTGAGACCTTTCATATCCCTAATCACCTTGGTATCTTTGGCATTGTATGTGCAGATTTGTTGTTCTATATCTGTGCCAATGATAGTCTTGAAATGTGCCTCCCTTAGTAGGACAATGGGGATGTCTGACTTCTCTTCCATCACTGACTGGTGGACAAAGCTCTTGAGGAAGGTGATTGTCTTGTTTTCTTCCTTCCAATTGGGTTTGTCATGGCAAGAGAGAATGTTGGCTTTAGTATTGGTCTTGCTAGGTACATGTTGAATGACAAAGTTGTAATCCTGTTGTTTGAGGTACTAGCACATTTGTCTTCCATTGAGCTTTTGTGGCTCCCTGAAGTATTTCAGGTTTTCATGATCTGTCCAAACTTTGAATGTTTCTCTAGCATTTAGAAGGTACTGTCTCCAAACCTGCAGTGCCTCCATAATAGCCAGGAATTCTTTGTTATATATTTTATAGTTCTTTTCTGCTGAGCTCATTGTTTGGGACATAAATGCAATGGGATGCCACTTGTGGTCTTGCTCCTGAGACAAGATGGCCCCAATAGCATACTCTGATACATCTGTTTCAACTTGGAATTAACCATTTGGTCTGGGAAGAGTCAGGATGGGTTCTTCTATGATATGTTGTTTCAGAGTGTCAAATGCCTTTTGTTCATCATCTCCCCACTTCCATGCTGTTTTGCCTTCCAATGTATTAAGGGGTCCTGTGATATGGCTAAATCCTTCAATAAACTGTCTGTAGAAATTGACAAAGCCAAAGAAGCTTTCCACTCCTTTGACATTAGTGGGAATGTTCCAGTTTTAGATTGCTTCTATCTTTTGCTTTTCTATTTTGACCTTCCCATTGCCAACTTCTACTCCCAGAATGGGCACTTTGGCTACTCCAAACTCGCATTTGGATTGTTTGAAGTACAGATTATGTTGTGCTGCAATTTTCAAGAATCTAAGTGTCTGTTCCTGGAGTTCTTCAGATTGTGCTGGGATAACAAAGTTGTCCATGTAGTTTATCAGTATATCATCATAGATCATTTCCTGGAAGATGGTGGTCATCATACAGGAGAATGTAGCAGGGAAGTTGCATATTCCAAAGAATATGACTGTGGGCTCAAATAGTCCACAGTTAGTTAGAAATGCAGCTTTCCATTCATCTCCTTCCTTGATGTGAACATTATTATATCCCCAAATGATGTCAAATTTATTGAATAATTTGGCATTCTTGAGTTGGTCTACCACTTTGCTGATTAGTGGTATCAGAGTCTTGTCCTTTACCATGTACTGGTTGATCTTTCTGTAGTCCTGTACCAATCATTTAGAGCTGTCTTTTTTGAGATGAAGAAACATGGTGCCATGTATTGTGATTTTGAGATGTGAATCCTTCCTGACTTCAGATTCTCATCAATGAATGCATTGAGTTCTTCTTCTTCTTTCAAGGTCATGGGGTAGATTTTTACTTTAAATCTAGGAAGTGCATTATCAGTGAGCTTGATTTCATGGTCCTATTGAGTGTGATCTGGAAGTCAGTCAGAGTTAGTCTTGTTGAACAGGTGGGTATATTTTTTCATGTATTTTGGTGGATCTTCAGCCATAGTTGGGTTAGGTTGTTTCTCCTCTTCTTCTTCATCAATATCTAGTTCTTGGAGTTTCTAGATGTGAGGCTCAATGCATATGTTGTGATGAGGGATTTTGCAGCTGGGAGGACACCTTGTAAATTTGATAATACCATTGTTCCAATTGATTTCTGGGTTGTGATGTGTCAACCAGTCATGACCTAAGAAGAGGTCTGCTGAGTCCAAGGTTGTAACCACAGCCTTGATCTGTTCTTCATGTCCTTGGGTGGTTAGAGCAATGTCCACATAGTCTGTGATAGGTTTCTGACCACTCTGACTTCCATCTACATTGAATACTTCACAATTGGCTTTAGGAGTAATTCAAGTTTCTTGACTGTATCTTCCAATATACATGTGTGGATATATCCTGAGTTAATTAGGGCTTTGACCATTGCTTTCTGATTTACTGTGGAGTTTGTGAGGAGTTCACACTTCAAGTTTTGTCTTTGGAGAATAATATATTGTGAGGAATGTGGAAGAGAAACTCTATGTTTATGGGCATGAAAGTCTGCATGCTTTACTCTGAGCCCTTTGGAAAACCCTCTTCTTGTGGCTTTTCAGCCTCTTTCTCCTTGATCTCTGTTAGCCCTCTAATGCCAGGCTTGTTACATTGTGGCATCCTGCAATACTTCAAGATATGTCCAAATTTGCCACAGTTGTAGCACTGGACCCTATTGGCTAGAGCATGTGTGTGCTTGAGTTCTAGACAATTGGCTGTGATATGGCCAAACTTGCTACAGTTGTAGCACTTGGGGTTGCTTTTGTCTCCATACTGAGGAGCTATTCAACCAATCTCCATTGGTTGACCCCTTCCTCTATAGGTGATACCACTTTCTGTAGTATGTCAGCATTTCATCTCCATAAATTCATAGCCTTTTCCAACAACACCAATAGCATCCACCCATTCTTTGTAGGTGTCTGGTTGGTAGTCCAATGAGTAACCCATAATAGTTTTAATGACATCTGGGTGAACATGCTTCTTTAGCAAGAAAAGTGCATGAGTGTTGTCAGTGCTGGCTTTGTGTTTAAGGACTTCAAATTTGATCAGGAAGTCCTGGATGTGCATTTTGCCTTGCTTGAACTCCTCAATCTTCCATTCTGATTCTCCTTTTCCCATTCTATCTTGAGAACTTGGTTTCAAGTTCTTTCACCCATGTTTTCCAATTGAACCTTTCCCACCATGAACTTTGCAATAAGTCTGTCATTGTGACCAATGCAAAAGACTCTGCTGTTCCTCCTTTCATGCATGAAAGTACTACTGTGACCCATTTTTTGTTGTTGATATTGTTTCCTGTAATGTAAAATATCATGCTTCTCCACCAGTCTTCTCACTTTGTTCTTGAGCCATTGAAATATCCTAGTTCTGGAATAAAGAATTTGTGCTGGGTTTGCACAATTGTCTGGGTATTGGATGCAATAGGAGGTTCAGTGCTTATTCCTTCTCTGAGGTCTTGAGACATGTCTGTGCTGTGTGTGCTTTCAGTTTCTGTTTGGCAAGGTGAGTTGGTGATACTTTATCCAATGTTATGATCTTAAGAGCAAACTCAGGTTGTAACTAGGACAAAGGCTTGAGGGCAAGTAAGAGAAGAGTACAATTGGTAAAGCATAAGGATACAGGCTATAGGTGCAGGGTAAGAGTATGGAGTAATACAGAGTAACAATACAGAGTAGTACTGAGTAGAAAGAAAATAGATACCTCAGTCTACTATGGTCCATAAGTCTTATCCAGAGTAATCTACCCAGAGTTGTAACAATTTTAGTTCTATAAATTTGTAGCTTTTTTCTATGATGCTGATACAGCTCATCCACTCATTGTAAGTGTCAAGTTGATAGTCAGATGGGTAACCCATGATGGTTTTAATAATGTTGGGACAAACATGCTTCTTTAATAGGAAGAGTATATGGGCATCATCTGTACTGGCCTTTTGTTTGAGGACTTTGAACTTGATTAAGAAGTCCTGGATGTGTATTCTTCCTTGTTTGAATTCTTCAATCTTTCACTCTGCTTCTTCTTTACCCATTCTATCTGAGAACTTGGTTTCAAGTTCCTTCTCCCATTTATCCTAATTAAAGTTTTGTCACTAATCAGCCTTCAGCATATCCTTCATTGTGACTGCTGCAAGGGATCCTGCTGTTCCTCCTTTCATCCTGGAGAGCACCACTGTAACTCAGTGTCTGTTGTTGTTGATGTCATTTTCTACAATATAGAACATTATGCTCCTCCACCAATCCTCCCATTTTATTCTTGAGCTATCAAAGTACCCTGGCTCAGGTATAACAGATTTGGTCTGAGTCTGCACTATCATTTGAGTGACTGGTGCAGGTGAGACAGGGGGTTCAGGGTTTATTTCTTCTTTGTGGTCTAATATTTCTAAATTGTGCATGCTTTCTGTTTCTGTTTTTTCTCACTGTGATATTGTTTGTCTGCTGATATCAAGTAATCTCAAGGCTGCTGATAATTCTTTGCTAGATCCTCCTTCTGTTTCTTCATGCTCAGATTCTTCTTTGTCTAGCTCTGATATGGATTCTTCTGATGTCTTGTTGTCTTGTTCTTCCTGTAGTAGCTGTTGTATGTATTCTTTATCTGCTAGTTGCTCAGCTATGCTTGCTGCTAATGCTCATTGCTGTTTCTTTCTAACTGGATCATCCTCTTCATAGGACTATACTTATTTATGCCTTTGTTCTGTTCCACAAGGTGAGTTGGTGATGCTTTATCAAATGTTATGACCTTATGAGCAAACTCAGGTTGCAACAGAGATAAAGACTTGAGGGCAAATAAAGAAAGAGTACAATTGGTAAAGCATAAGGATACAGGCTCTACCTAAGGTACTTATATACAGATGGTCCCAGTTAACTAGTATGAGTAGCACAGAATAACAACACAGAGTAATACAGAGTAAGAAAAATTACTATAGTCCAATAAATCTGTACAGAGTAAACTACCCAGAGTTATAACAGCTTTTGTGTTTCTTCTTCTCAGTTTTGGCTGCTTCATTGTGAAGTTTTTATGAGGTATTCTGTTTAAGGTTTATTTTTTCAATGTGATTAATAATGTCATAATCATTATTACTATAGATGTGTGATAATGTTATTAAATTGTTTTTTTCATAAATTTGTATACCAGTGCGCAGTAGCAGTCTGATTGCAACAACTACAATAGTATACTATAATTACCTACAGAAAACCAAAATCCCCCACAGCTCAGCTAAATATAGCAGCCTATACTAAAGATAGACCCTCTCTACACTTAAGAGTGGACAAAGAGCAGGTAAAAGCCCTTGCACCCTGTACCACAGCCTGCGAGCACAGGGTACTAAAGTAAAGCTAGCACAGCCCCCATCAGCAGCCAATGCCAGACTCCCCAAGAACCCAAAGGCCTCCAGAGAACCTAGCAACTGCTGAAGAGTGGCCATGCTATTGTTATCTCCCAGAAAGGTGTGCAAAGGAGAACACCTGAGGGTTCTCCTTGCAGAAATTAACTAGCTCCTCCCATACTTTGGAAAAGGGCCAGGGATCACTGAAGTCAGAATACTCAGTCAAAACATGCTTGTGAGTCTGCACACAAGTGGACCCACAAGGGCAAGAGTAATCATCAGAGAGCTTAAACTGATGCCTAAACTCTCCAATCAGTGCATGATTGAGAACTGTCTGACAGACACATGAACAGAGTGGGGAATTATGCAAAGACTTAAGCCACATACTCCCAGAGAGGTAGGTGGGCATCAGGCATTTGCCCCTCAAATCCCTGAGGTGCAAAAAATATCTCCCAGAGGAGCTCATAGAAGTGAACTACTGAGTCCACTCCTTGTGACAGGCCTGAGCCTTAGCTATATGAAGATAATTAAGAGTGATAAAGGGATGCTCCCTTACCAACTCTTGTCCAGCAGGGTCTGTGACATAATGGTGGACTGAGTAATGCAACAGCCACTCTAAAGAGGAGTGGACCTGTACAAACACAAATATGCAAGAGAGATCTTCCTTAAGCTATGTTACAAGACAGTGGCAAACAAGCATGGCCTGAGCCTGCCTGTTGCTGACAGATGGGTCCACCAAATGGTGAGCAGACACTAGGTGATTGGTGAACAAAATAACATAACAAGCACCTTCATGGGCAGTAGCTGCAAAAACACCCATCCAAATGGCATAGAGCTCCACATCTAAAGCAATCACCCTGCCAGCAGCTTGACAAGACTGCTTAACAAGCTGCCTGTTGTGCCAAACACAGGCTGCAGACACAGTCTGATAAGCTTTATTATGGCCTATCAATGCATCAGTGGCCACAACAACACTGCTCTGCAAATCAAGAGCCTGATCAAGCTCTGTATTTAAAATACAGGACACATTGACATCATCCTCCCTAGTATCAAACTCAATGAGCTAGATACAGTCCAGAAACTGGTCAAGCAAATGCTGCCCTAGCTGGGCCTCTGAGACATCAGTGTCAAAGGCCTCCAGAGTGACTGGAGGGCTTAGATATGAAAGTGTATTAACAACAGCCAACCTGACCTTCTCCACAGAACAGCAAAGCCTGGTAAAATGATACTGATGAGGATTGGTATCTAGAAACTCATATGTCCCCAGAAACTGCCTAGTAGGATGGATAGAAGACAAAGTGAGGACATAGTACACTGTCTGGGCCCTCAACTTCTTCAAGTGCAAATATATGGGAACAATGCCTCAACACCACCAGTAGGAGAGGTGTGAAAGGCACCCATGATCCAGATAGCAGCTCTCTGCTGCATCTTTGTAAGGGAAGTGAGATGGACTTTATGCAGATGCAGCCCATGACACCAAAGATGAAAGCTGTACATAGCAATAGACACCATGCACAACCTGTAAAGCAAATACTTCTGCTTTGGAAAAAGACCCTGAAGCAAATTACCCAGCATTCCCTTAGCA
Organism: Leucoagaricus sp. SymC.cos; assembly: GCA_001563735.1. Classification (NCBI taxonomy): domain Eukaryota; kingdom Fungi; phylum Basidiomycota; class Agaricomycetes; order Agaricales; family Agaricaceae; genus Leucoagaricus; species Leucoagaricus sp. SymC.cos. Next base: position 64,827 of record KQ963076.1, read on the forward strand.
CAAACTGTGGAAATAGCCTTAGTAGAGTAGTACTGGACATGCTCATGAAAATTGAGCTGCCAGTCAAAATAAAAACCCAGATACCTCCAAAAGGTCTTATGGCATAGAGGCAAATCACTGGTGTATGGGTGTACTCCAGGTCAATAGGTGGGTTATCATTCCTCTTATAACATGAAAAATGGAAGAGCTTGGACTTGTCATGTTCTAGCACAAGACTGAATGCCACAAACAACTCAAACATGAATCTGTATGCACTCTGCAAGCACACCAGATTGTCAGCCAACTCTCTGGCCTGAGCAATAAGGGTACCATCATCAACATAAGATAGAATATCACACTCAAAATATGATGCCCTGAGGTGAAAGATCTTGATCACATAAGCAAGGTACAATACAGACAGAATGAGGAAGAGAGCAGAACCCTGACTGACACCCACATCCACAGAATAAAAGCCAGAGGAGAACAAATTCCAAAGATACTTTGTTCTCCTCTCAACAAGATAGGAGACAAAGAACCAGCACACATTGGCTGGAAATCCCTGCCAGGAAAGAATTGCCATGAGCATATCATGGTTCAAAGATGGGAAGAACTGAGCAATGTCAAAAGTGACAACACTCATCTTGAGATCCCTCACCCATCCAGCCTTGACCAAGTGAGTGAGGAATAAACCAGCATCCTCAGTCAACTTCTGTCAAATACTGCTTAGCTAATTTGAATGAAAAATGCCAAACTTGACACTGTCAAACTGAAGACATGCAGAAAGCATATTCTCAATAAGCTTCCTAAGTGTATTAAGCAAGACAATCAGCCTGAACAACTTGGGCATAGAATAGGATGGTTTACCAGGCTTTAGAATAACTATGGAAACTAATTCCTTAAAATATGAAGGCTAATACCCAACTGAAAGGCAGGCATTGGCCAAATTGAATTGTCTTTATCTCTCCATTGTAATGATGGTTTCTGCCAATCAATGTCAGAGTTATTATATTGTAACTATTTTATTCCTAAAAATAATTGATGTGATCTGAGTTTCACTCTCTTTGGTTGAATTTTCATAATTCTTCTATTGACTTTTATTTTTAGTTTGGTATAATGTGTGTATTTTCTGATAGCATTCTTTAATTTGTCTGTATTGTATGTCTTAATTGATTTCTGAAATTTGAATCTTAGTAAATTATATTTTTAAACCAATTGTGGGTCAATAAATTCTCCAGATGTGCCAGAGTCTAGTAAAGCTTTAATGTCATGTTTGTTACCTTGTTTTGTATGGATTTTTATTGGTACTAGGATGGCTTTTCTCTCTTGGTGAAGATAGATAAGGTCTATTCAATCCTCATTAGTATTCAAAAATTTTCAGATTCTTCTTCTTTATTGCTTTTATCATTTGGTAGACTATAGTATTAAGATTTACCTTTTCTTTTCCTTTCCCTTTCTTGAACATTTTATATTGGCCTGTTAGTCTCTTGGTAGAACACAAGGATATTTTACACTGTTCCAATCTTGTTCTTGATTTCTTGGAATCTGTGATGTATGCCTTTCTTGCTGGGCAATCTCTATACCAGTGTCCTTTTTATCTACAGAAGAAACATTCTCTATTTCTAAGTGCTACTCTTTGTTCTTTGGAGAGTACATCATTGATGATGTGATTGAGCATTTCTGGTGCTTCATCATTTCTGTACTCAATGTAGTTGGCTTTATATGAACTATAGTTGTCTTCTCCACTATGATCATATTTGCTTTCTAATTTATAGTAATTATTACTCTCTCCTTCCCATATTGATAATTTAGCAATCATCTAATAGATGCAGTCAATGTCTATATCCTATTCACTCTTATGATCTTGTATAACTGGTTCATCAAGGATATTGGTATAGTGTGGGCCTTTGTTAGGCCTTCTATATATTTTCTTACCTCTTCTGGGTCTTGAAGATTTTGAATACCCTGTAGGTCTTCTATAATTTAGTCTACAAGATAATGATCTTTGTAGTTCAATCATTTTGTATGCATTTCTAGCTACAGTTTTCCATATGTCTATGATTGTTAGGTTTGATCTTGTAGCTTTGATTGTGACATTGGGATTGAGTTCTTTCCTGAAGTATGCACATAGCACTGTATTGTCTGTGAGTCTTGCTTTAGATGTGAGAACTGTGAATTTACTGATATATTCTTCAATATATCTGCCACACTGTCTACAACTGCATAGTCATCTCTTAGCTTCAAAGTTCTGTTGTATTGGTGCAAATGCTTATTCAAGTGCTGTTTCAAATGTTGTCCATGATTGTAAATTTGAGTGTCATATAAAGTAGTCTTATTTCCAGCCACTTGCTGTATGTCTGAATAATCCAAGACAGTATCTGATTTTCTCATCATCTAAAAGTCCTCTAATAGAGTCAAAATATAATTGCAATAATATGATCCAGTCTCTATAAGTGTCTGGGTTACTGTTAAAGAATTCTGGTTTAGAGTATTTAAGAAATTGTGTTAGTTGTGCTATTGCCATTGTTTCTGTTGGTGGTACTGGTGGTAGTAGTAAACTTGATAAGGATGAGCTCTGTTTCCTGCTTCTAGTAGGTTCTGGGTTTGATACAGATAATTGACAAGTGGTCATAGGGAAGTCCTACATGGCTGCCTCCTTTACTCTTGCAAATTCACCTTGTGTAATGCACAATTCCCAATGTGCCAACACTGCCACTATATAGTTTGATGTTCTTGACTTCCAGTTGGGTGCTGCCACTAAGTGCCTGATTGACACCTCCTTCCAGTTCAGCCCAGCCTCATGTTTTGTGCATATAGCCTGCTCTCACTCTGGCATCCCTTTATGCCAGCACTGCTGGTGCTGGAGACATTCTACTTATGCCTGTTATTCTTAGGCCCCTTAATGCCCTCAGTGTGCCAGTCCTCATACTGAGGCTGGTCATCAACAACATACTGCCTGCTATAGAGGTAACCCCTCTGTGAAGCCACTCCAGGCACTAACCCCCATGAGAGCCCCATGTCTGCATGCTATCTGCTGTGTGAACTGTAAGGGGGATCACAGCATGAGCAATCAATGATGTCTATTCTGGCACCATCACTTTGACCAGGAGTGGCTGGCTGAAAAGTCAGCTCCTTCAGACAGACAAGAGACATTTCAGGAATTTTCTCAGAAGACAGTGGAGGCTGAGCACAAGGGTAGGCATGTCCTTGGCCATTGCTGCTGAAACTGAAATATCAACAAGGCCCCTGTTGCATTTGAGGAGAGGGGGACATTAGTGGAATACTGGTTACAATAGACATTTCTATAGTTTTGACCTGTTATGTAGTTATGTAGTTGTCTCTGGTTTTACTCCTGTAATAGTATCCTGGGCTACTAACCCAGGTACAGACTGCAATCAAGCACTGCATAATAAATTTTTGATTAAAAAAAAAAAAGAAAAAAAGATATGGGTAATTGAGGTTGTTTATTCTTTTCTTTGTCTTGGATTATTGGTAAGTTTGTTTTTTTTCCTCTTGTCTCAAGGGGATTGATGGGCAGATTAGTGGATGAGTGATAACTACTTGTACTGGTACTTGTACTTGCAACTAGTTGTTTTGGTTGAAAATCAGCAATAGAGAGTGGTTTCTGTTGAAGGGTGATGATAGGTGGTGTGACATGCCCAGAATTGGTGTTGCTGGTCTCACTCTTGATATCAACTGCTGAGAGCTTTGCTATGAGATTGTCTGTTAATTTATTCTGTTGTTTGGTAGTGAATAAACTTCTTGGTAATTGTCTCTTAGTTGGAGTATTGTTATCTTGTTGTTCTTCTTGTGGTTGTTTAGTAAGTGATTGTTTATATTCTTCTTCAAGGTCTTTGTAGTTCTTGTCTGGAAAGTAGGTGATGTCTGTATTGGCTGGTACTTTATAGTTTGCAATAGTGTCTAATTATTAATTTTATTTTGTATAAAAGTTGGTAAGTCTTGGATCAGTCCTGTTATATGACCTGGAATTACTGGTGGTGTTGTCTGTACTGGAGTATGGATGATATATGGTGATCTTGTGAAGAATTTTTCACTACAGATGTAAGTGGCACAATAACAATGATATTTGTGATTGAAAGACATGGTGGCTATTTTAGTTTACTAGTTTTCCACTGCTAGTCAGTCTCCTTTAAGTAAGAATTAAGGAAAAAGCCAATCTTCTTATAATAAAGGAACAGGATTTCACTGCTCTATCTCAGTATACTTTATGGTATCAATTTTCTATCTCTTGTTTCAAGAAAAGGTTACATGAGTTATTTTCTTGAAAACAATGAGCAAGGATAGTACATCAGCTTAGATTTGACTCTCCATGGAGGTATTGGCCAAAGTGATTTTTAGGTCTTTGAGTGATTAGCTTTACTCTCAGTTCTGGTATAAACTATCCTGGGAAAATCTACTTCTCAACTACTTCTGGAAGTAAAACCTAGTCTACTCTTTGCTCTTCTACAAGTGAATTCAAAGGATAATGTTCTTGTCTAAGAGTAGATATGGACTCAACCCAATTGAATCTAGTGGTAGACTTGCTTGCTGTATTTTTTAGGCTATAGTAGAGATGCCTGTAATTGGACTAATATGATTCTTAACTAATACACTAGTTGTCAACATCTAATGGGAACCTCCACTCTTATTACTAGTTGAATGAATGTTGAACAACAAGAACTGTAATAAGAGTGTCCTAATCCCATAGGTTTAACTTGCAAGAACACAACAAGATACTCCTCAATAGCAAGTCAAAGAAGATCATTTCTACTTAATGTTATGATGACCCTTGGAGTTGTTCTTTCCAAAGGCACTAGAGAGTGCTATACAGCAGATCTCTAACTTTACGTAGCTCTTCATACTTGTTCTTCTAACAAATAAGCTTAAGCTTAGGTTGTATTACATAATCAAATCATAATATGACAAACTAAGTCTTAGAGGCTGTCTTAGTTATAGAGTCTAAAAGATCAAGGATTTCCCTTTCTCAAGTATCTTATATAAGGTACAAGCAGAGTTTTCATGATGGGTCAGAAACTCTTAGAGTAATATGAGTTATATAGTAGTATTAATGTATTAAAGCTTAGGATGTCTTAAGTTCACACTAAATACTTAGAAGAAGGCTCTATACTCAAGTCTCTATCTAACCAAGTAGAAATGATGGAGTTTCTCCTTAGTGGTATCACTCACCTTATATACTATTCTATAAGCTCTGTCTAAATATGGTAATTACTCTATATAGTAGCTACTGTCAAGGGTTATCTATTTATGTATCCCCAAAGAGTCTACTGAGGTCTAGGTACTCATATTTCCATTGTATTGGAGAGGAGACAGATTAGATTCTGTTATATTGAAAGAAGCTAGGATTAGCTTCTTTAATTATGTACACAGCCTCAGTGGCACCAAGGGAGCTTCTATTAGAAAGTTGGGGAAGTGTTGATCAGGAACCAATAATGTTCTGAAGTATGATTGAACAAGTGTCAAACACATTATAATAAAAGTTCTTCTATTCTAAGGATAGATAAGGTTTTAAGGTTTTATGAGAAATTTTAACTATCAATAGATCAGAGTTGAGGGTTCTTTAATAATAGTTAGAATACTTAATCTCTGGAGGAATAGAAGTTCTTTGAAAGTCATAGAAGCTTCAGGTTTCAAACTAATGATAGAGCTTGTAGAATATACAGTGAGGGACAAAACTGTTACAATATTTTAAGTATTTCTACTAAATCATGAATAACTTGGGAACTAAGCAAGTTGAAACCTTGAAATTTTAAATAAAGATAGCCCTAGATGTTATCTACCCAACCATGTACAAATAATTATGTAAGCACAATCCTTTCCCACACTACAAATTTTATAAAATTATAAGTACATTGTAACAGTTTTGTCTCTTTCTGTGAAATCATATGACTTTGTTGATTACATGCAAATAAGTACAAATAAAATCATGTGATTTGATTGAAAAAGATATATATACCCTTGTACAATACCTATAGTCCCCCACAACTCATTATTCCACCATACACTGACTTACTTCTACCCAATGCAACCATATTATTCATCTTCTTAACCAAGGACATTCTGCTCACCAAATTAAAGGAATCACTGGTTTTTCTTCAGCAACCATTTCTCATATTCATAATTAATACTGTCCTGACCTTGCCAAGTCCACTGGTGGCTGTCTTTGCAAGCTTTCACCATCTAATATCCAATATGCTCTACACCTTATCACTTCTCACAAGGCTGAAAATACCATTGAAGTTGCCCAAATCTTAAAAAATATCACCAACTAACCTCTCTCATCAAAGACTGTCTAAAGAGGGCTTTAGACAGTTGGAATGAAGGCTGTAATCAAGAAAAAACAACCTTTTCTCTCCAAATAACATAGGAAGAAACATATGGACTTTGTAATGGCCTATCTACACTAGACTGTTGAGGACTGGAAAAGAGTCATCTATATAGATGAGACCAAAGTCAATTGCTTAGGGTCAGATAGAAGGAAATGGGTGTAGAAAATGCCTGGAGAGGCACTTTCTGATAGGCTGGTAGAGGGGACAGTCAAGTTTGGAGGAGGGTCTTTGATGTTTTGGGGCTGTATGTTTTGGGAAGGAGTTGGGTATAGGACCAAGATTAATGGGAGGATGGATGCTGACCTTTATGTGTCCATTCTGGAAGATAAACTCCAGCAAAGCCTTGCATATTACAACAAAAATCCTGAAGATATTATTTTTTGGCAAGATAATGACCCCAAGCATAAGAGCAAAAAGGCTATAAAGTGGCTAGAAGATAGTGGTCTAGAAGTTATGATATGGCCTCCTCAATCAGCAGACCTTAACCCAATTGAACACCTTTGGGTTCATCTCAAGGCAAGGCTTGGAGACTATAAAAAAAAGGAATGAAGGCTGTAGTCAAGAAAAAACAACCTTTTCTTTCCAAATGACATAGGAAGGAATGTATGGATTTTGCAATGGCCCATCTACACTGGACTGTTGAGGACTGGAAAATGGTCATTTATACAGATGAGACCAGAGTCAATTGCTTAGGGTCAGATGGAAGGAAATGGGTGTGGAAAATGCCTGGAGAGGCACTTTCTGATAGACTGATAGAGGGGACAGTTAAGTTTGGAAGAGGGTCTTTGATGTTTTGGGACTGTATGTTTTGGGAAGGAGTTGGGTATAGGACCAAGATTAATGGGAGGATGGATGCTGACCTTTATGTGTCCAT
>KQ963076.1:72608-83319 GCA_001563735.1 Leucoagaricus sp. SymC.cos
CAAGTTATTTATGATTTAGTAGAAATGCTTGAAACATTGTAACAGTTTTGTCCCTTACTGTAGTTGCAGATCATATTGACGAAATGTTAAGAGATAAAGATTTACATAATTGTTAATATTACTAAGTAATATCAACTTCAGAATTATACATATCAAAACAATCAAGATAAAACAAAGATAAATAGAAACTAAAGTTCTTCATAACAGTCTTTGATATATTTGGAAAGGTTTTTCAACTTTTTAGGTATATTTCTGTGAAGTATTTGTGTTTTAGCTATGCTTTTTGTCCAACTTCAAAGAGTTCCTAATTTGGGTTATTGTGGTATCTAAGCATTACTTATCTAGATTTCTTGTGAGCTTCTAGGGTAAGCTGGTGGGATTGCTTTAGTTGCTCAAGACATTTGTCTACAGCAGGTCCTATAGTTGGTTCTGTGATAGGATAAGTTCTGGGGTTGTAGCCATAAAGCAATTTAAAGAGAATGTGTTTTTGTCCAGTGTGGCACTGTGAGTTGTGAATGAATTCCACAGTAGACAACATCTTTTTCTATTTTCAGAGGTCTCTATCATAGTAGATAGTGAGGTATTTTTGGATTTTCTGATTGAAGTGTTCAGTGGTTCTGTCTGTCTAGAGATGAAAGGCAGTAGAGAGAGCTTGCTCAATACTAATTGCTTTGGTGAGGCCTTTCATGAAGTGTGATGAAAAATGGGGGTTGCAATCACTGATGATCTTTTTAAGAATTCTATAATATGAAAACACCTTTTCATCAAGTAACTCCACAATTTTCTCAGAGTTGGCCATTTTTGATGTTGGTATAAGTACTATCCCTTTTGTAAGACTGTGGTCCACTACAGATAATATGCTATCACAGCTATTGATAGAGAGCAAGTTAGTGATGAGGTCTATAGAGATTTGGGAAAGAGAACAGAAGAATGTGGGGCTGGCATTGGCATGGGGAGTGGTTTGGTGGGGTGATGGTTGATTTTGAATTGCTGGCATTTACCACATTTGTTGATGTAGTTAACAACAAAGAATTTCATTTCAGGCTAGTAGATACACAGTATATTTGAAGTTTTCAAAGTGTTTCAGCTATCCTAGGGTGGCCTGCAGTTAGGATGTCATAGTAGCATTGTACAAGTTGGCATTTGATGATGAGATTATTAGAAATAGATAATTTGCTATTTACATGAGGTAATCCTTTGAAGCCTGGGGATTTTTGAATGAGAGGAGTGGTAGGATCATCAATGATATTTAATTCTTCCTTTTTAAAGAATTTATTGGAAAGTGCAGTAACACTGTGATTATATTTATCTGTTGGTTCATAATCAGGATATCAAGATAGAGCATCAGCAGGTCTGGTCTTTCATCCAGCAATGTGTTTAATTTTGAGGTTGAATCTGGAAAGATATTGGGTCTAGCATACTTGGCATCAGTTGAGGTCTTGTAGTTTTCTCTATCTTTTCAGATTTTCATGGTCTGACCAGACAATGGTTTTATAAGGAGATCCTTCAATGTAATGTCTCCACTCTTTGAGAGCATGGATAATGGCAAAAAATTCTTGTTCAGAGCAATGGTAATTTCATTCTGCAGCAGTGAACAATTTTGAGAAATAGGCAACTGGATGTTTGACACCATTGTCATCTTTTTGCAGAAGAATAGCTCCTGATGTGAATTGCAATGTGTTGCATTTGATTTCAAAGAGTTTAGAGTAATCAGACATAAACAGTATGGGTTCTTTGAGGAATGTCTCTTTTAATTGGATGAATGCAGTGTCACATTCTGATATCTAAATAAAAGGTTTGTTCTTGCTCGTGAGTGCATTGAGATATTGTGTGTGATCAGTATATTGATGAACAAATCTTTGATAGAAGTCACAGAATCTGATGAATTTTCAGACATCTCAAGTGCATTTTAGTGTAGACTAGTCTTTAATCCCTTTAAGTTTTGTGGGATCCATGGATACTGAGTCTAGTTTGATGATGACACCAAGGTATTCAAGAGTTTGTTGCTCAAACTCACATTTCTCAGTCTTCAAGTAAAGATCATTGTCTTGAAGTATTTTTTAGAACTTTATGAGTGATCTGTCAAAGTTCTTCTTTTGTCTTGGCATAGATTAATATATCATCCAAATAGACTATTATAACATCTTGATTGATGAGTGGTCAAAACAATGAATCTATCATTGATTAGAACATGGCAGGGAAATTGCACATTCTAAAGAACATGACAGTGGGTTCAAATAAGCCTTTATGAGTTTTGAAAGTAGCTTTCCATGTGTCTTGAGAGTGAATCCTAACATTATTATATTCAAGGCATATATTGAGTTTAGTGGAGTATTTTGCATCTTTGGGTTTGTCAAGGATTTGGGATATAAGGGAAATAGGATAGGTATTCTTGATGGTGTATTCATTAAGGTACCAATAATCCTGGCAGGGCCATAGTTTTCTGTCTTTCTTTGTTATAAAAAAGAAAGAGAATGCCATAGAGAATTTTGAGAGTTTGACATAGCTTTTGTTGAGATTTTCCTTGAGGAATATGTCAAGTTCTTATTCTTCTTTAAAGGATAACTGGTATGATTTTATCAAAATAGGACAGAAAGAGAGTTTGGTCTCTATTTTGTAATTCCAAGAATGAGGTAGGAGATATCATTTGGAGGCTTTCTTGTCAAATACTTTGAGAAAGTCATGGTATTCTCAAGAGACAGCTTTCTTCAGATCATCCTGTCTCTTGGCTTTGAACTGTTGGTCAAGAAATATAGAGGCAGAAGTTTTAAAATTAATTTTTCAAAAATTTGTCCTGTGGGTTCTAGGTAGGACATGTTGTTAATTTCAATAAGGGAGTTGTTATCTTGCATCAAATTAACAGGTTTTTGAAATTGTTTTTGTTTCTATGGGTGTTGTCTCTATTGTAGGATACTATTTTCCCAATTTATATCTAAGTTGTGTTTCTGAAGCCATGGGAGGCCCAGAATCATATGGGGGCATTCTAGACTGATGACTTTGAGTGTGGTATCCATATTAATTCCATGAACAGCAATAGTGAGAGGACAATAATATGTAGCTGTTTTTTGTTGATTAGTAGTACTATTAGCATTTTTTATAGTGACAGAGTTTTTGAGAGGGCAAGGGAGAGGTTCAAGATTATAAAGTTTGACAAATAAGGGGTCAATGAAATTTTCTGAGGTACCAGAGTCAAGGAGAGCAAGGACTTCCATGTTTCTCTTAAGTTTGAATCCACATTAAGACAACAAGAAAGATACATTACTCAACTGGGTAATTTGTGGAGTTGTATATCATTTATAAAATGTTCTGCATTCTTAAGTGGATAAGATCTAGAAGGTAATGGAGGAGATCTTGATGTGGACTGGGCAAGTCTCCTTAGGCAAAATCTTTAATATGTTGAATGTCCTGTCAGGAACTAGAGTTGAGGGTGTCAATTTCTTTGTAAATTTCTTTGACTTTGCTTTCTTCAGCATTGCCAACAAGTTCATATATGCCTAGCATTTTCTTTTTGCTGAGGCAATGTTTTTCTTGTTTGTTGTATAAGGTGGCATTTTTGCGGAACATTTTGGGTCATGGAGGTGTATTGGACAATAAAGAAAGTCTGGGACTGATCCTGGAGAATAAAGATAGTCATAAGACTTCTTGGAGGAGGTATTTCACAGCTCTGTGCCCTGGTTTGTGGCAACAGAAGCAACTGCCTGAGTTTTCTGTTCATCAGTGAATATTGTATTGAGGTGTTCTTGTACCAGCTGTTCAGCAGCAACTTTGACTTGTTCTTGGCAAGTTGATTCATCATCTTTGTTAGAGTCAGAGTTGATGTTTTAGTCAAAAAATATTTCATTCACCTCCAGATGGATGTTGTTGATCCTTTCTGTGATGGCATCAATATTCATTGCCATAGGGTCTTTCTGTGGTAGTGAGATATGAGGTGTGTTGCTTGGTCAATAAATCAGAGTCATGAAATTTGATGATTTATGTTTTGAATGTTGGCCTGTCAAGCATCCTCTTGTAAGTCTGGTATTTCTCACAAGATAGCTTTCTTTCATCTTAACAACTTGAGCCTATACTTGGATAGCAGTGATCTGAGCATTGAGAGTACTTGCTGGATTTTGTGGGATTATTTTGTATGCAATTTTGGGGTGAAGTCCATTTTTAAAATAGTAGATTTTCTCCATTTCTCCTGTGATTCTAGTTTGTGTAACCAGAAAGTAGAATTCAGAGATGTAGACTTCCACATCTTGGTTTCCTTGCAAAAATATCAAGAGACAGTCAAGGGCATCAGCTTGAGTGCTAGCTAGTTGGTATGAGGTGTCCATCTCTCTCTAGAAAGAATTGTAGACTGTGGGTGTAAAGCCTGCAGCTGCAGTTGAATTAGTCTTGATATAAGCAGATTTCCATAGTGCTGCTAGTCTATCCATGTAGAATAGGATCTATCATACAGCAATGGTATTGTTGATATTGCTGGTAGTGTTATTAAATAGTGTGACATTTGCTGGGATGTAGAGCTTGATGGCTTCTTACCATCATTGATAATCTTTTGGGTTACCAAGAAATATTGGTGGAGTGTTGAATTTAGGTTGTTTTGGAGTTGTTGTTGCCATGTTGGATATGTTGGTTGAGGGTGTATTATGTTGTGGGTTTGGAGGTGGCACATGTGGGGTTTAAGACATATTCTGGTTAGGTGGCAGAGATGAGGTTCTGGGTGTTCTAGACAGGTTTGGAGTGTAACTTGTAGACTGTGTCAGAAGTGGGAGAATGGGAGATTGTCCAGAAGTTGACTGTACATTGGAGGTAGGGTCAAGGACAAGCTCTCTTTTAATAAGTTTATCCCAGATAGTGGCTTCATAGAGTGAAAGAGTTCTCTTGTGGTATTTGGGTCCAAGGTTGTAGAGTCTTGATTGTACAACATTGAAATTGAGTTTGGTGATGTTAAAAAGTTTGCCTGTGATGAAAGCTCATCATTGTATGAGATACTTGTAGATTTGTGTTTTGAGTGTGGTAAAGAGTGCTTTGGTGGATTTGTCTTCATAGTATTGTTGAGTTGAGTGGGATCTTGTGCACATTCCTCTTTTCCTTTTACTGTCATCACTGGTTTACTAGTGTTGTCAGGAGTCATTATTCTATGCTATGTCTGATAGCCAGTACATTCATAACTTAAGAATATGTCCTTGGAATGAGAACATTGATGTGATGAGCTTGGGTCTGAGATATTGAGTCCTACACTTTCTCAGGAAGATGACACTGAGATGGTGGGCCCTCCTATCCCTGGTGGTTTGGTCCTCCCATCTGGGCTACCTGTTCCTGTTATACCTGTCCCCTACAAGGAGAAAGGTAAGAAGAAGAGGAGCTCAGTTGCTGCTGAGCTTGCTTTCCCTCCACTGCATCTGCTATTTCTGGTGTCCTGTCCTGCTACTCCTGCCCCTCCTGCCTTGGGTCTTTTCTCTGGGGCTAGTGTTTTTGTACCTTGTCCTCACCCTCCTGGTGGGGATTTTGGTGAGCATGCTATCTTTGTTGCTATCTTTGGAGGCCTCCATCCTACATTTTCTGCTGAGTTGGTGGAAAGTGTTTCTTGTCTAAATCATGTTCTGGCAGCCTTGGCTGGCAAGCTTTGGTCCAAGGAGCATGATTCTATATGTCTTGCTTGTGCTCTGTCAGTAACAATGGGGCATATCATTACTTCAGGGTAGCATATTCTATCCTTTGAGGATGTTCCTAATATCTCCACCTTTATTTTGATCTTGCATGGGTTCTTGCCTTACAACTTTCTGTAGCTTTTCCCTTCAACCTATAGTTCAGCTAACTCAGCTAGCCCAGCTTCTACAGCCCCTTCACATGCCTCTCCCTCTGGGGCCACTGCCTATCTTGCTTTAGCCTCTAGGCCTGCTCCTCCTCTCTGGCATGCTCAGTCTTTCAAGCACTCCCTGCCCCCTTCTACTAGTGCCAAGTGCTCTTGTGCTAACACAGTTTGTGACATCATATCTTTAGTCAATTTAGCCAAGACTGTTCCTGATCTACCCTCTAATCACATTATTGCAATGCATCAGATGTCTGTGCTCCTGGTGCTCCCCAAGCACAAGATTAAGTCCACTATCCCCAGTCTCTCTCATCATCAGGTGTTAGTCAAGGTTGATCCCCATTCCTCCTCCTCACAGTTCTCAGCTTTAGTTAGGGCTGCTAATTACTCTCTCAGTAAGAGCAATCTTTGGGTCAACTTCTGTCACTTCACATATGGAGGGGTCTCTCTCCTTACATCTCATGTTGTCTCCCAGGCTGAAATTGACCTGGTAAAGGCAAGTGTCTAGGATCTCCTCTCCCTTGCCAAGGATGAGGTTGAGGTCACTCTTCTACACTTGCAATCTTCTCTTAAGATCATTGACATTCCTTATTTCTAGGCTGATGGGATTACTCCTGTCATTTCCAACAATGTCAGACAGGTCATAGAGAAGTTCCACATAGCCTTGTCTTTCTCCCTTGTGAATAGCCCTCAGGTTATGTGTAATTCTTGATGTGCTGATACTGCTACAGTGTGATTCAATGTTTTTGACTTCCAGTCAGGCACTACTGCCAAGTACCTGATTAGTTTCTCCTTCTAATTTAGGTCAGCTTTGTACTTTGTGCATGCTACTAGGACTCATTCTAGCATTCTCCTCTGCCAGCATTGCTGGCATTGGGGCCACTCTACTCATGTCTGCTATATGCAGGCCCCACATTACCTGTGGTGTGTTGGTCCTTATACTAAGGCCAGTCATCACCTTCATGCTAGCTGCTGCCAGGGTAACCTCTCAGTAAAGCTACTCCAGCCTGTGATCTCTGAGGGAGCCCCATGCTCTCATGCTATCTGCTGTGTGAACTGTAAAGGGGATCACAGTGTAGGCAACTGACAATGTCTATATTGACATCATTATTTTGATCAGGCTTGGCTGTCTGAAAAAATAGTGGAGCTTAATGTGATTTCTCAGAAGACAGTGGAGGAGGAGCACAAGAGTAGGAGAGCACTCAACTAGTGCTGCTGAAACCTCAAACCTCATCATAGATCCCTACCTGAAGTTGAGTAGAGTGAGGTAGTATTTGTTGGATGCTGATTACAATAGACTCTTATGTAGTTTCAACCTGTTATGTATTTGGATAGTCATCTTTAGTTGTACTTTTGTAATGATATCCTGGGCTGCCAACCCAGGCACAGACTGCTATTGAGCCTTGTATTATAAATTTTTAACTTTTTTTTTTTTAAAAAAAAGAGTGGGGTTTTGTGTTTGGACCTTGGAGAGTTCTTGTTCAAATCTAGCTTCTTCTTCTGGGGTGAGTCATTTAAGTTGAGTTTTGGAAAGTTTTGCTTTGAACAATTCTGAAGATTGTTTTCTTTTTTCTTTACTTGAGGAAGTAATTGTAAGCAAGTCAAAAAAGGGTAAGATATCTGGAAGTTTAGGTGAGGCTTCAGGAGAAGGTGAAGTGGAGCAAGTGGTCAATGTGGTAGCAGTTTCTCCTAATAATAAACTAGATAGAGGAGAATTCTTTTAATATTCTCTGGCTTCTTTTCTTTGTTTGGATGTAGAAAGGTAGAGGGCTTCTGAGGAAGTGGAGTGAGTAAGTGATATGGATGAGAGTTGAGGTGGTATTGTGAAGCAAAATACACAGTATCTAGGTGTTAAGTGAAATTATTAGAGTTAGAGGTTAAAGTAGTTGTTCAAGAAGACAAAGAGAAGTCAGAGTGGGTATAGAAGGCAATAATCGAAGAATAAGGGGATTCAGGATAGTGGGTTCAGGTCAGGTAAGTCAGTGACCTCAGTTTGACTCCTTCTACCGTGACACACAGGGTGTGTAGGACAACAGAGACTTAGCAGAGATGTGTCAAATTATCAACTCTTATTAACATCCTGAAATAGATGGTCATTGTTAAAGGTTAGACAGACCCTCTTGTAAAGACCAAGATAGTAGTGGAGAATCTAGTGACTGTGGCATAGAGTCCACTTGTGATCAGGAGCCTAGCAATAGAGCATAGAGCTGATCAAGTGCAGAGAGCCTAGTGATAAGAGCATAGAGCCTGTAGTATAGGGTTGCTTAGCAATAAAGCATAGAGCCCTATGGAGTCTGGAATACAATGCACACAAAGGTTTGCAAGAAAGTTATATACTTATGTTATTGCTACCCAGCCTATCCATTAGAATTAGTGGGCCTTGCCACACATTTAACTAACAAAGGTCTGATATTAAGTAGGGTGTAATGTGCAAAGGTAAGCATGTGTTGTATACACACCAAGACACTTACACATGAGCAACACAAGCAGAATTTTAAAGGAGTAACTGATAAGAGCTCAACTAGAGAATTCACACACAAGATGTTTATGTATGATATAAACTAGTATATAACTTGTAGTTATACTACAGATATATCAAGCTTTATATATGTATCCTATTGTATCTATATGGTGGTAACTTGGCCTAAGAATACAATGAGACATATAGTGCTTGGTAAAGTGTTACAGCTCGACATTACTGCAGTCAATCATCGCTGATAACTCTTTTTATTATTATTTTGTTCATATGCCTTTACTCCACCTTTCTTCATCACATGTTTATACACATCACATAGTTCTTTGTTGAATCCTTGTTGAATCCCTTCTCCTTTTATTACTATCTCCAAGTATATTAACAGTAGATTACATGCTTGTATTCTTTAGTCTGATAATTGAGTTAAACTGTCATTGAAGTTATCTTCCCCAGTCTCTGACTATCCTCTATCTCTATTTCCTCCTATCTCTGAAATTTGGACCTGCAGCAGCAGAACAGTGCAACACATAAGTTGAAGCCAAAGGTCCACTTTCCTCACTCCAATAGTTGCCCATTCCATCTATCATTGCACAGCCCATAACAGTATTATCAGACTAACTGTTTTGCTGTTGCTGTCCTATTCCATCCATCATGACCAACACTTGTGCTCACATATATGCCTCTCCACCCCATCTTGCTAAACATACTTGCCAAGTTGTTCCTTCAACTCTCACTCCTCATTGCAATCCTTTCTCTACCCTTTGAAATACTCCTAATCCTCCTAGTGGTCTGCCACCTGAATCTTCCCATCATCATCCTACTTCTCACACTTCTGATAGTCCCAGCATCCCTACTGACTCTGATCAAGACACCAACAATAAACACTCAGGTAATCCTCCTGGAGGTGCTGACTCCAATCCTGATCCTGACCCAGAGCCTGAGGAAAGCTCTGATGGTGATCCTGACCCTGGTGATGATGATCCTGATAATTGGGATGATATTGATGATCCCACTCCTTCACATTCTGACCATCCCTCTTTCCAAGAGACTAATTGTCTTGTGATGGCAATTGAAGCCCTTGCAAAATCATTTACTCTCTCTTCCACTCCTTCCACCACAAAAAAGGCTTGAGTTCCCAAGTCTTTCTCTGGTGAAGACCCCCATAAGCTGGAAATTTTCTTGTTCCAGTGCAGTCTCTATTTCTGTACCAATTCCTGCTCATTCCCTGCTGGCCATGATAAGGTCAACTTTGCTTCACCTATCTTTTGGGAGTTGCATCTTCTTGGTTCCAGGTTGCTCTCTGACAGAAGGACCAAGGAATCTACCATGCCTGGGCTGAAAGTTGGTCTCTTTTCTCTGAGGAGCTTTGCTCATGCTTTGGCCTGGCCAACCAGGTCGGAGAAGCAGTGGAGAACCTTGAGAGTCTCTGAATGAAACATGGAGACAAGATTGCTACCTACAATGTTGACTTCTTGAGGTATTCTGGTCAACTTGACTGGAGTGACTCAGTCTATGCCCATCACTATTATAAAGGTCTACCTAACCATTTACAGGATCAGATAAGTATGTGGGAGCAGGGCAAGCCTCATACTTTCCAGGAGATGATGCATGTAGCTACTGTTTATGATGATTGCCATTGGGAGCATAAACATGAACATGCTCATACTCGTCTCTCCAACCAACCTCTGACATCTACTCAAAGTCGCAAGAATCCATCTTCCCAATCTTCCTCACAACATCTGACTTCCTCCACTAATTGTCCTCAATCCAACCTTCCTTCCAACTCCAACCAACAATCTTCTTCCTCAACATCTCCAAACAAAAACAACAACAATTTCTGACCTTCTCCTTGCCAACAAGCACCCTTCAAATCTTCTACTCCTGCCCCCTTGATCTCTTCCTCCAACTCACCTCCTGCACTGAAAAAGGACCTTTCCAATGTCCTGGGTAAGGATGGTAAGCTGACTGATGCAGAATGACAGTGTTGCATTGAGCAGAACCTCTGCACTTATTGTGGTGCAGCCCACTATGTTGAGGATTGTAAGAAGAGAGAAATTGCTAACAAAAAAGCTCATGCACATAAGGCTGAAGCCTCTGCACTGAGTTCTACCCCTCCTAAGGGTTCGAAAAAATAGAGGGCAATCCTCTGCACAGGCTGAGGATTGCATTGAACTCATCTGTGCACTAGAGAGTTTCAAACTCAACACATCCACTCTTTCTGATCCTAATTCTCTTTCTGTCTCTTTAACTTCTCCTTCTGTTCTTTCTGATTCTCTTCTGTTTTGTGCACTTGTAGATAGTGGCTCCACTCATTGCTTTGTGCATTCCGAGTTCATTCGCACACACTCTTTACCTACATCTCCGATCCCTTCTCCGATTGAGTTGAAATTGTTTGACGGCTCCTCTAATACTTATATCACAGAACTAGCAAAAATCCCTGTCTC
>KQ963076.1:101685-121863 GCA_001563735.1 Leucoagaricus sp. SymC.cos
ATAAATTTATAACAGAGTACACAATAGCAGTCTGTGTCCAGATTGGTAGCCTAGGATACCATTACAAAAGTACAACTAAAAGCAACTATAAAAATACATAAGAAGTCAGAACTATATAGATGTCCATCACAATTAGCATCTAACAAATACCATCTCACCTTACTCAGCTTCAGATGAGGGCCTATGACAAAATTCAAGGTTATAACAGTGTTGATTGAGCACTCTCCTACCCTTATGCTCCTCTTCCACTATCTTCTGGGAAATTGCATTAAGCTCCACTATCCTTTTAGACAAGGCTAACTCTTCAGCCAACTAAGCCTGATTGAAGTGGTGATGCCAATATGGGCACTGTCAGTTGCTTGCACTGTGTTCCCTCTTATAGTTCACACAATATATGGCATGAGAGCATGGAGCTCCCTCAGGAGTTAGATCCTGAGGTGGACATGCAGAGGAGTTATCCCTGCAACAGAACATGTATAGATAGTGACCAGCCTCAGTATGAGAACCAGTGTACTGGGAATAATGAGGAGCCTGAGAATGACAGACATAGATGAAATGTTCCCAGTGCCAGCAACATTGGCACAAAGGGACATCAGAGTGGGAGTGGGCTGCATACACAAAGCATAAAGCCAAGCCAAATTAGAAAGAAGAGCCAATCAGGTGCTTAGCAGTAGTGTCTAACTGGGAATCAAGGACATCAAACCACACAGTAGCAGTGTTGGCATGTTAGAAGTTGTGCATAACCCTAGGACTATTTGTAAGAGTGAAGGAGCTAGCCATGTGAGACTTTCCCATAACTGTCTGTATATTGGAGGCAGTAATCTGCTGACTATCTGCCTTGAAGAAAAAAATGTCAATAATCTTAAGATAAGATCACAAATATAGAAGGATGGTGTTATGACTCTAGGTAGATTACTCTGGATAGATTCATAGACTATAGTAGACTGAGGTAGTTATTTTCTTCTTACTCAGTACTACTCTGCATTATCCTGTATACCATACTTTGTGTTACTCTGGCCCTGTAGTATAAGTACCCTAAGTTTTTTTTTATTATTTTTATTTAAAAAACCATCAATTTATAACACAGTAGTTGAGGCTAAGGCTGTGTCCCACTAGCTACAATTACAGAGTACCCTAATGTTTTAAGGCATACCTAACTTAGACTGCAGAAAGTAGTAGCAGGAATAAATAATAAAAGAAAAAGAAATTAGTAATGTTCAGGGGGGTTGGAAGCTTGCAGTGTCAACATCCAAAAGCTCATACATAGAGGCCCCAAGATCAAATCACCAGAAACACCTACTCTTCAGCACATCATCTTGAAAACTAGCCAGCATTAAATTGATGATGCCAGAACTTGCACTTGCAATTGTTCACCACATGTTTACTATGGCAATTGGAGCAAACAGGAATGTGTGGACAAGGATTGTCCACATTTGTGGGTGGGATGGGGGGGTTGGCTTTAGGGTTGCCCTTGCAGCAGCCAGCATATGCACAATGATAATGTTCAGAGTGGGGTCCAGAACACTGAGGGCAGCAGATTGCTTCTACTTTACAAGTGGAAGTGGGATGGCCCCAGCACCAGCAGCATTGACATTGGGGGACTCCAGGTTGGGCCTTAGCAGGCCAGATGATGCATTGGGCATTACCAATAGTAATAAATTGTCCATTGAGCTTCTTGACAGCAGCTCCAGACTGAGAATCCCAGATATCAAACCAAACAGTTGTGGTATCCAAGTGTTGTGAATTGTGCATGACACAAGGCTGTGCAGTGAGCCCAATTGATAGCTCTGGAGCTGCATTGAATGAATTTGTGATGTCTTCCTTGGTCACAGGGAAAGGGACATCAAGGATCTTAAGATAAGATCTCAATTTAGGAAGGTGGGCCTAGACTCATACCCCAGCACCATTGGAAATGAATTTGGAGACAATTCTGATGTTGTCCTCCTCTGGAACAATATTAGTGGCCAATGAGAGGCCAGAGTAAGTGATGCATGCATTCAAAATTTGAAGGTGGTGGTTATTGTTCTTCAACTCTGTATTGGTTTGAAGTGTGATTTTAACTGTATCAACCTCCTTCACATTTGAAAGAGGGATAATGAGTTGATGGCAGGTGGGACTGGTGGTGGTGGAGGAGGGCTGGTGTTTAACAGGCTCAGCAAGATTGGCAGCACGATGCATGGCAGCAATGTACTCAGGGAAAAGAGCAGGGAATGCCTGGGCTAATTCAACCAAGGCAACATCATCATGTCAATTGACAGTCTTAGGCTTAGAATGTTATACTCCATCACTTAGGTACTTTATTTTTATCACTCTGTCTCGCATCTATTACTCATTCCCCATATATACTCTGCTATTTATTGACAGGTATATAAGTCTGCTAGTTACTTCTTGTAATCTAGTTTAGTTTTGTTCAACTATATACCTCTATCTTTTGGACTCTTAGTCAAGGCAAGGCTAATCCTTGAGTGTTTCTCCATCATCACCTTTGCATAGGCCCAAGTCTGTATAGACAGCCTCCCTAAAAGGGACATTCAGAGAATGATCCCTAATACAGATAACAAAAGACTAAACTTGCTAGAACATTGAATCAATTCAGCTCTTAGCTGCCTGTCATTGCTCTCTCTATCTTGGGTTGTCACTTGGCCAGAGAACAAGCCTTCAGTTATGCTTTACCATGAAAACAAGCAAAGGATAAGGTTATTGCTTAACCAGAAAAGCATTGCATTCTACAAGGTCTACTCTACATCTTCACTATAATGTCTACTGGACAATTTCATACCCCCTCAGCTTCCAAAGAAGAAGAGGATGCTGTACCTAAACCTATATCCCATCTCCTTCACTCCAAACACCCATCCACTTCACAACCCTCCCCTCTCTTCCAAACCCCATTAGAAACTCCCCAGACATTTCATTCATCAACCCTGATCCCCAACCCACTTTACACTCCCATACTTACATGGCCTTCACATCCATCACCCCAACTGCCACCCCCTTATTCAGAAATAGAAACAGCAATAACTCAAAATCCCCTGGATACACTGCAGCAATTACAACATCAATCTATCTCTGGATCTTTTGACAACCTAGATAATGGTCAAAATGACAACCAAGAAGAAGAAGAAGAAGAAGAGGAAGAAGAAGAGGAAGAAGAAGAAGAAGAAGAAGAAGAAGAGGAAGAGAAAGAAGAAGAGAAAGACAAATCTGAAGAAAATGAAGATACTGAGGAAAGCCAATCTATCGATGATCAAACTGCAGCACTAACTGACCCACTGGCAAACTTGTCAATCACAAATATCTCCACTGACCTATCGACATCTTCACACACAGTACCATCCACATTCTTCAATAACCCCATTCCAACTACAACTCAAACCACATCGCACAGCACACCTCCCTCTGCATTTGCATCCTTGTCACAGTCTGCATTGGGATCATTGTCACAGTCCTTCTTGCAACTGCTGCAGCATTTCCCCATATCAACTACTCTACCCCCTCAAACACCACCACTACCATCCCCACTGGTACACTCTCTTTTATTAATACCAACATTGATACCACCTCCACAACCACAACCACCAACAGGACCTCCAGCAGGACTACCACCTCCACCACAATCTCTACCACCTCCACAACCACAACCACCAACAGGACCTCTGGCAGGACCTCCACCTCCACCATAATCTCTACCACCTCCACAACCACAACTCCTAGCAGGACCTCCAGCAGGACCTCCACTGCCTCCACCTCCTATCACACCTGTCACCATGGCCACTGCCAATCCTTCCAAACCCATGTTCATGGGCCCAAAAGCCTTTGACAGTAACCATGAAAAATTTGAGCAATGGTTGTTATCAAGTGAAATTTATCTCACCACTAGACAGAATGCTTACCCCAACAATCAAACAAAAATATGGTACATTCTTGCCACCATGCAAGACAGCCCTGCTAATGCCTGGGCAGCACAATTCATTGCATCCCACACTACCCCCCCAGTTCAACCTGGAGGACAATCCACTATTGCTCTTGGCACCTATGATGCTTTTGTCACTGCCCTTCACACAGCTTTCACACCACCTAATCAACAGGCATTCACTCTTACTAAGCTCAAACAGATGTGTCAAAGAAGACAACCTCTTGAGGACTTCATCTCTGACTTCAAGAATTATGTCTGTCTCTCCAAAATCACCAATGAGGATGTCCTTATCAACTACTATTGACAAGCCATCAATCCACAAATTGCTTGACAAATTTACACCCAGATTACTCTTCCTACTACTATTGAGTAGTGGTACACACAATCTCATCATTTAGATGACAACCATTGCTGTGCAGCAGCTCTCTATGGGCAAGTCACTTCCTTACCTGGTTACAGACAGGCATACCAGCAGTACAACTGCTGATTTTCCCCTCGTTGTCAACCAACTCATTCCACTAACATCTATGCTGACTACTATCATCATTGCCCTCAACCTTCCACCTCCCATCATGATCCTAATGCTATGGACATTGACTATGCCTACTTCAATCTCAATCAACAATACACCATACCCAATGACCCCAAGGAATATGAAGAGTTCATCTCTGCTATGGAAGATAAAATCCATAATGTGGAAGAGGAGCAGGAAATCCCTCCTAATGAGACTGAAGGTACTTACACCTTAACCAATGCAACTCTAAATGCCATCTTTACCCCCACCAAATGACAATGCTTCCTTAGAGGAGAATGTTTCAAATGCAGAAAAAAAGGTCACCACATGCATCAATGCCCCCTTTGTCAAGCCTAACAAGCCCAAATTCCCCAGCAGCAGCCCACTCCTTGCTTCCAACCTCATCAATGCCCTCAACCTCACCAACCTGTTGCTCGAGCAGTAAATGCAATTGACATGGCTCATACTGCTGCCAACATCATCAATAATGTGGCAGAGGAGCACAAAGATGTAGTCAAAGCAACTTTTTTGGATTTTTAGATTATAACCCTGTACTCAAGAACTATGTTTCCCTACCCTTTTTGTTGGACCTTATAACCATTCCTCATGAACACTCAACTTCTTTTATCTACTTACCTTTGAACATCCTACACTCGAACCTGAGATCCATCCCAGTCACTGCCTTAATTGACTCAGGAGCCCAGGAGAACTTCATCAACTATGATTACACCTGAAAACATGGTCTACCCACCCTTCCACTTGAACATCCAATCAAACTTTATTATACAGACAGCAGTTCCAATCCTGAATCAACAGTAACTGCCTACATAAATCTTCAAACTCAAATTGACAATTGACAATGTCATATACAAGTTTTAGTTATGCACCTTGCTAATAAAACCCTTATCTTAGGGATTCCCTTCCTAGAATGATTCAATCCTGATATCAACTGAAAACAGTGAACTTTTAAATGGAGAAATCAACATACTGAATACATAGAACTCCTTCATTCATTAAACTGACTCTCTGATTGATCTTCAGCAATGCTAGACCAATTAGCGGTCCTTCATTCCAATCAAGCCCCAACTGACAACTAGGAATACAATTCACTACTTCACAATCACTATCCTATCAACCACGACGAATCTCATATAGAAACCAAAATCACTCATGTTATTACAACTCCCCTAGAGATAAATTACAAAGCTACCATTGCTACTCAACTGGCCCAATCCAAACCCCCATCCAAAACAATACTCTTTGAAAAACTAGTACCCACTAAATTCCATCACTATCAATTCCTTTTCAGCAAAACCCATTCTGAATGATACCCCCTTCACAACCTTATGATCATAAAATCAACCTCAAAGAAACCTTTAAACCCATTGCTCATAAACTGTATTGCCTCTTCCCAATGGAAACTTAAGTTCTCAAAGAATTTATCAACAAAAACCTTCAAAAAGGATACATTTGCAAATCTGAATCACCAATGGCCTCCCCATTCTTTTTCATAGGAAAGAAAGACAGAAAACCTTGACCTTGTCAAGATTACCACTACCTTAACAATCATACAGTCAAGAACACATATCCCATTCCCCACATATCAACTATCATGGACAAACTCAAAGGTGCCAAGTTCTTCACCAAACTCAACATCTGACATGGATACAACAACATCCGAATTCGAAAAGGAAAGCCACCTTTCGAACTCTCTTTGGTCTTTTCAAGCCAACAGTCATGTTCTTTGGTATGACTAACTCCCCCACAACCTTCCAAAACATGATGGACACCATCTTTGCTACCATGATACATGACAACCTCATTCTTATCTACATGGATGACATTTTGACATTTGCTCCAACAATCATAGAATTGACTAACTGCATAGAACAGGTCTTTGAAATTCTTAAAGAAAATGACCTCTATCTTAAACCTGAGAAATGCGAATTTGAAAAACAACACCTAACATACCTAGGATTCATCATCTCCCCTGACAAAGTCGAAATGGACCCAATAAAACTCGATGGAATATGGCAATGGCCAACTCCAACAACGACCAAAGATGTCAGAAGCTTCATTGGTTTTACTAACTACTATCAGAAATTCATCCACCATTACACCAATCTTACATGTTCTCTCAATGCACTCCTATCCAAGAAGACACCATTCAAATGGTCTAACAATGCTCAAAACACATTCAAGCTCATTAAACAGGAATTTATAAAGCTGACCCTTCTCCTTATGCCTGATCCCAATAAACTGTTTCACATAGAATGCGATACTTTGAAATATGCTTCAGGAGCCATTCTTTATCAAGACGACCTCAACGGCAATGAAAGACTGATTGCTTTCTTCTCAAAAACCTTTTCACCAGCCAAATAAAACTATGACATATATGATTGAGAATTACTCATCTTAATATGAGCACTAGAAGAATGGAGACATTACCTCAAAGGATCCCCACACACAGTGATAATTTGCTCTGATCACTGCAATTTAACTTACTGGAAGAAACCCCAGGATCTCAATTGTCGACAAGGATGATGGCATGAAACCCTTTCATGATTCACCTATCAAATTCAAAATGTCTCAGAAATGAAACTCACAGCTGCTGACATGCTATCCCAATGCTCAGATCATATCCCAGACCATGACAAAGACAACAAAGCTATTATCATGCTCCCCAAAGAAACTTTCCTTCACCACATCATCATTCTGCTGAATGAATGATTTCTCAACCTAATCGATGTAACTCTTCAACAACAGATCACCAAATCTACTAAATACAACCCTCTATCAACACAAATGCTTGAGGCACTCTTACAAAACAAACCAGAAACCATTGACAAATGATATTCCATTTATCCCACTGACCATGGACCTCTCCTGCTATTCGAAAATTGCATCATCATTCCACAAGACCAACTATTATGATGTGAAATTATAGCTCAATATCATGACCACCCACTGGCAGGCCACCTGGGACAACAGGAAACCTACCATCTAGCAAAGAAACACATCTATTGGCCCAGCATGAACACATTCATCAAAAACTATGTCCAAGGCTGTGCATCCTGTCAACAAATGAAAATCAATAGACACCCAACAAAACTGCTCTTACAACCAATAGATTCCCCAAAAACCACTTGGCCTTTTGCCCATATTGGCATGGATCTCATTACAGATTTACCCCTATCCCACTTCTATGACAACTGTGAGTATGACGCTATTTTGTCCATAGTGGACCATGGATTTTCTAAAGGGGCTATTTTCATCCCAACAACCAAAACTGCAACAGTGGATGACATTGCATGACTTTTCCTCACTCATTTCTTTCCCCATTATGGTATCCCCAACAAGATAATCTCTGACAGAGACCCTCAATTCTCTGCCAAATCCATCCAAGCTTTGTTTAGCCAACTAGGAATAACTCAGGCTTTCTCAACTGCCTATCATCCTCAAACTGATGGAACAGTAGAATGCTATAATCAAGAGATCACAGCATACCTGTTCATATACTCATCCAAGAATCCCCACAACTGGTCAAAACACATCTCCATCTTACAATTTGTCCATAACTCAAAGACTCATGCCAATTGCAAACAGTCTCCACATGAACTTATTCTTGGAATAACCCCTCCTGGTATACCAACCATCCTTGAAACACCATCGATAAACTCCTCCGAGAAAAGACCACCTTTTAGACCATGCACAAAATGAAGCCATTGCCTCTCACAAACTGTCAGCTGAATGGATGGCAAAACAAATTACATCCTCCTTCAAACCCTTCAAAATCTATCAGAAGGTATGGCTGGAAGCCACCAATCTCCACCTATCCTACTCCTCTTTGAAGATAGCACCAAAACAACAAGGTCCCTTCACTGTCAAATGGGTGATTTCCCCATTGGTATACAAACTGAATCTACTATCGACTTGGAAGATCCACCCAGTTTTTTATGCATCTCTCCTTACTCCATGCAATTAGAATGACATTCATGGTCCCAATCTTCCCCTCCCACCACCAGACATGATAGAAGGAGAAGAACAATATAAAATAGAGGGAATAGTAAACCATTGCTTCTGTACTGAGGGACTTCAATATCTGGTCAAATGGAAAGGATACAGCCATCAGGAAAATGAGTGGATACATGAAGAGGAACTAACCTGATTTGCAGATGAACTTATTCAAGAATATCTTGCCTCTCACACAGTGTCATGAATGCCCCATTTAACATGTCCAAAACCCACTCAAAAGCTGCCTAAAAAATGGTAAATGTTGACTGACTCTTCAGAATCCATCGCCATCATCAACAACTCAAAAAACACTCCCTTATCTATAACCAGAACCTTCTCACCTGAAATGATTCTGTACATCACAGAATGATCAGCCAACAGCCCATATTCATGGGGTGGACAAAATCTGACATTGAACAGCTGGTCAATAGTCAACAACAATGCAGAGACTTCCATCGAGGACTATCAACAACTTCTGATCTCAGCCTTTTCAATACTCTCTGTGCTCTCTACTGACAGTGACACATTCTCTGCTGAGTGGTTGACAGTGTTAATGGCTGCATTAACCACACTAGCAATTTCCTCAGTGCATCATCAGTGGCAAGTAGTGAAGGATTATCTAGCTGTAACTCGAGACCAAGCTCTCCCATTCCATGAAAGGATAACCTGGATGGTCATATGAGAACTCATCCATCCTCAAACTCAGCTCCACCCTCAACACATCACTCATGCCCTTCTCAGCAGAGTTCACCCAGACTGCACTATTCATCCCAATCAAATATTTGATCTCGCTGCAGCCACAGGGAACATTACCCCCTTAGTTGCCCTTTCCTTATTTGCAGCACCTGCCAGGTCCAGGCCCCAGGACATCGAACCATTGACTGCATCAACTACATCTGCCCCCATTGCCACCACTGAGGACTGGGACATGGAAGAAACAAATGTCCTCTGACTCACCAGTCTTGCTGAGCCTCTTCATCCTCCAGCAACTACTCCAATCACACTCAACCATACAAGTACAATGATGTTGCCTTTGCCAACATCACAGGTAGTCCCCGATGACACATACTTTGATTTATACTCCCCTGCTCTTTGCCCTTCTCCCACATTTCTACCTACTTTCTCATATTTGTTATTATCTTGTGCATGGCAGGGTTGTGCTTCACCTTTCTTTATGTGATTGTTTTCTAAAGATTCTCTCAGACACTTTGAGTTTTACAGACAGGCTAATGTTATACCCTATTGCTTAGGTACTTTATTTTTATCACTCCATCTTGCATCTATTACTCATTCCCCATAGATACTCCACTATTTATTGACAGGTATATAAGTCTGCTAGTTGCTTCTTGTAATCTAGTTTAGTCTTGTTCAACTATATACCTCTACCTTTTGGACTCTTAGTCAAGGTGAGGCTAGTCCTTGAGTGTTTCTCCATTGTCATCTTTGCATAGGCCCAAGTCTGTATAGACAGCCTCCCTAAAAGGGACATTCAGAGAACAATCCCTAACATAGATAACATAGAAGGCCTAGACTTGAGGGCATCCACAAATGAATGACGAGGCTTATCCACAGTAGGCTTCTTTGTTTTAGATACCAGCTTCCTAGTAACCAGTTAAGCAATTTTAGCTGGACCCTTGCCCTTGGGCATAGGGTTAACAGCAGGTGCCGCAGCAGGTGCAGATGTAGGGGAGGAGGAGGAATGGAAGGTCATCCACACACAAGGCCCTACTCAACAATTTGAGCACCAGTAAGAGTTTCTCCATTGGCAGCAGTGATACAAGGCTGATGGAACAGCTCAGGTTTGAGAGGACATGCATCAATCATGATGCATAAGAACTGAATGAGATGAGCCTGATCTTTGTCAGGGAGCTTTGCAAATATGCTAGGCACATTTTCAAGACAGAAAGTGGCAGCGATGTTTTCAAGGAATCTACCAACAGTGCTTTGGCTATCCTCATCAAAGATACCTTTGTCAGCCATTTGTTTATGAAGTCAGAGTTCAACAAAAGGGAACTTGAAGTCAGTGAATGGCCTTTCAGTCATTACTGAGTTCCAAGTTGGAGATTGATATATCAAGGGATGTTGAGAGTCCTGGGGACAGAAGGAGTTTCAGGAGTAACAACTGCTGCAGCTGGAGTAGAAAGGGAAATGGGAGATCCAAGCCTGCCAGGCATAATTGGTTTTGGAGGAGAGGTAGCTTTCCTCTTCTTTCATTTCTTGTAGGTAGGAATTTTCATAATCACCTCCTGGATTTGAGTGTCAAAAGTGTCAGCATTGAAGTTATTGTCATTGGAGACCATGTCAGAATCTTCAATGTGAAGACTAGCAAATAGATTCGATCCAGATGGTATAGACATTATAGACAATGTAGACTAATTCCTAGTACATGATAATCCCAAAAGGGAAGGTGGTGGTAAGAGATCAAGGAGAGGTTGATAAGTACCCTAGGTAGAGCTCTTGTGTTCCCTATGCTTTACCAATTGTACTTTTCCCTTGTTTGCCCTCAAGCCTTTGCCAACATTACAACCTGAGTTTGCTCATAAGGTTATAACATTTGGTAAAGTGTCACCAACTCACATTGCCAAATAGAACGAAGGCACAAATGAAATTGGTCCTATGGAGAGGACAATCCTGTCAGAAGGAAATAACAATGAGCATTCACAGCAAGCATAGCCAAACAACTGGCAGACAAGGAATATGTACAGCAATTACTACAAGAAGAACAAGACAACAAGACACCAGAAGAATTGTCAACAGAGACAGACAAAGAAAAACCCAAACCTGAACACAAAGAAGCAGAAGGAGAATCTGCCTGAGAACTAGAACATCTATCAGCAGCATTAGGATTGTTCAGCAATAGTTGACAGTCAACATCAGAGAAAATAAGCACAGAAGAATTGAATAGCACAGAGATGTCTCAAGAACATGAAGGAATAGATATAGGAGGACTTCTCCCACCATCTGCACCTATTACACAGATGATAGTGCAGATTCATACTCAAACCAGGGTATTTCAACAGATCAAGAGCCAAATGGGAGGATTGGTAGCACAGCATGGCATTTTACATTGCAGAAAATGACATCAGTGAAAAATGAGTTTGAGTGACAGCAGTACTGCCCAGAATGAAGGGAGAAACAGCAGGATCATATGTGTCAGTTATGGTCAAGGAGATGATGGACAACTATTAAGACAACTTTGTTTGGGAAGATTAGGTCAAAGAAATTGAGACCAAGTTCTCAGATGGTATGGGAAGAGAAGAGACAGAATGGAAAATTGAAGGGTTCAAGAAAGAAAGGATGCACATACAAGACTTCCTCATTAAATTCGAAGTCCTCAAGTACAAAGCCCAGACAGACAATAACTATGTACTTTTCTTATTAAAAAAGCATATTTGCTCCAATATCATCAAGACCATTATGGAATATCCCTCAGATTACCAACCAGACACCTATAAAGAATGAATTGAGTGTATCAGCACTGTTGGGAAGAGATACAAGTTTATGGAAATAAAGCACTGCCACACTACAGGAAGTGGTATCACATATGGAGGAAGAGGACAGCCCATGGAAATTGGATGCATGACACCCCAGACACCACACTATATTGACAGAGGAAACCCCAAGTGCTACAGCTGTGGCAAGTTTGGCCACATTGCCAAGAATTGCCCAGAACCAAAGACCACATGCACCCTAGCCAACAGGACTCAATGCTATAACTATGGCAAATTTGGCCACATTCTGAAATACTGTAGGGCACTATAACATAACAAGCCAGGCATCTGAGCAATGATGGAGATACCAGAAGAGGAGGAAAAGGCCAAGGAAGAGGGTTTTCCAGAAGGCTCAAAGTAAGATGTGTGGACTTTCAAGCCTATAATCATAGAGTTTCTGTTCTATGTTTCTCACAATATATTATTCCCCAATGACAAAGCTCTCAATGTGAAGTCCTCACCACACCCACAGTAAATCAACAAGTAATGGTCAAAGCTCTTATCGACTTGGAATGCACACACACTTGCATATCAGAAGACAAAGTCAAGAAATTAGGAATACCAATAAAACCAGTTGACAAACCTTTCAAAGTCTTTAATGTGGATGGAACCCATAGTGGCCACAAACCCATCACTCATTATACAGACATCACTCTTGACACCCATGGTCATGAGGAACAAATCAAAGCAGTAGTCACCACGTTAGACTTTGCAGATGTCTTCTTAGAACACAATTGGTTCATTTACCACAATCTGGAAGTTGATTGGCAAAATGACATTGTCAAGTTTACAAGGTGTCCACCTACCTGCAACATTCCTCATCATGACATTTATATCAAGCCCTATATTCAGAAACTCCAAGCTCAGGAGTTGGATGAGGAAGAAGAGAAATAACCTGACCTAACTATGGCAGCTGACCTACCAGCATACATAAAGGAATATACCCATTTGTTCAACAAGACCAACTTTGACAAACTTCCTGATCATATACAATGGGACCATGAGATCAAATTCATGGATAATGTACCTCCTGAACTTCAAGCCAAGATATACCCCATGACACTGAAAGAGGAAGAAGAACTCAATGCATTTATCAATGAAAATCTTAAGTCAGGAAGGATATGCATTTCAAAGTCACAATATACTGCCCTATGTTTCTTTATTCCCAAGAAAGATAGTTCAAAACAATTGGTACAGGATTATTGAAAAATCAATCAGTACATGGTCAAAGACAAGACACCCATCTCCCTCATTAGTGAAGTGATAGATCACCTCAAGAATGCCAAATTATTCAACAAGTTTGACATTATTTGGGGATATAACAATATTTGTATCAAGAAAGGAGACAAGTGGAAGCAGCATTTCTCACCAACTGTGGTCTATTCGAGCCCACAGTCGTGTTCTTTGGTCTATGCAACTCTCCTGCCACCTTCTCACATATAATGACCACCATTTTCTGAGAAATGATCCATAATAGCACATTGATGAACTATATGGATGACTTTGTGATTCCAGCTCAGTCAGAGGCAGAACTCCAGGAAAGGACACTGAGGTTCCTGAAAATCACAGCCAAATATAACCTATACTTCAAATGATCCAAATGCGAATTTAGAGTGTCAAAGAGACCTATTTTAGGAGTAGAGGTGGGATATGGAAAGGTCAAAATAGAGCAACAGAAGATCAAAGCCATCAGGAACTGGAACCCTCCAATGTCAAAGGAGTAGAAAGTTTTCTAGGCTTTGTCAACTTCTACAAGAGGTTCATCAAAGGCTTCAGCAACATTGCTGGACCACTTAATGCACTCAAAGGAAAAATGGAATGGAAGTGGAGCCACAATGAACAACAGGCATTTAATACCTTAAAGCAACCTATCACCAAAGAACCAGTATTGACCCTTCCTCAACCTGATGGAAAATTCTGAGTGGAAACAGATGCATCAGGATATGCTATAGGAGCTATCCTCTCTTAAGAACAGGACAGCAAGTAGCATCTGGTGGCATTTATGTCACACACCATGAGCCTGGCAGAATGTAACTATGAGATCTACAATAAGGAACTCCTCACTATCATGGAAGCATTATGGGTTTAGTGACAATATCTGTTGGATTCTCAAGAAAAATTTGAGGTTTGGACAGATCATGAGAACCTGAAATATTTTAGGGAACCACAGAAGCTCAATGGCAGGCAAATGCAATGGTATCTCAAACAGCAAGATTACAACTTTGTTATTCAACATGTATCTGGCAAAACCAATACCAAAGCTGACATTCTCTCTTGCCATGACAAGCCTGATTGGCAGGAAGAAGACAAGACAGTCACACTCCTGAAGAACTTTGTACACAGAGTAACTATCAAGAAAGAAACTGCAGTCCCCATTATTCTACTCCAGGAAGCATGTTTCAAAGTCCTCATTGACACAGATATAGAACAACAGATCTGAGACTGCAAGACCTGAGAAACTGAGGTTCTTAGGGGACTTGA
This sequence comes from Leucoagaricus sp. SymC.cos, assembly GCA_001563735.1. Lineage (NCBI taxonomy): Eukaryota > Fungi > Basidiomycota > Agaricomycetes > Agaricales > Agaricaceae > Leucoagaricus > Leucoagaricus sp. SymC.cos. The sequence goes on from KQ963076.1 coordinate 116,099, forward strand.
AGACCCATCCAAAGAGTTTACAGAGAATGATGGCATAACCTATTACCAAGAAAGAGTTTATATCCCACCAGGAGATGACCTATGGTCTAGGATCATACAGGAGCTCCATGATGCACCAGATGCAGGACACCCAGGCCAACATCAAATGTTAGAAGTCCTGTCAAGAGACTTTTGGTGGCCTAGCATATGACAAGATGCAACCCTTCTTTCCCATATACCACTACCTTTGCTCTGGGGTGCCTCCTCCCTCACAGGCTTGCTGTCCTCCTAGGGCTACTTGCAGCCTGCTATCCTCACCATTCAAGGGTTCATGGTATCTGTTCTTTACTTCCATGGCTGGGATGCTTGTGATGTCCACCCACTTCTTTGGTATCAAGTTGAGTGCACTTCAGCTATACTTCTCCACCCTTTTCTGTGCCTTTCTGGACTTTGTCTGGGTTGGTATACTCTTTTTCTCAGTCTCCTTCACTTTGGCAGTGGGCTAGGGCCTCTCCTCTGGCTCAAGTGTACTAGTGTGATGCTTGGGCCATGCCTCTCCTCCAGTCACCTCTGTGGCCCCTGAATCTATGGTTTAGCTGAGTAAGCTACTGCTATTTCTGTTAAGTGCTCTTTTGTGCTTGACTCATCCTCCTTCTCTCAGGCTGGCTTTCTGCTGTGCCCTCCTCTCTGTTCTGGTATTGTGCAGTATGCTGGGACTATTTGGCACTGGGTCAAGCTCTGCTCCCCTGCCTTCTCTTCTTTTCTTCCCCTAGTATGCTGGTCTTTGTGATTGGCTGCCAATATTCCAGGTCCTTGCAGAGGCAACCCCTCTGTGCTGTCTCCCCAGGGCCTGATCCCCACAGGAGCCCCATGCCTACATGCCGTGTGCTATGTAAGGTCACAGTATCACATCTTATTATGCTCACTTAGTATTGCTGCCAAGGCAGTGGGTACTTCAAGTTATTCCTCAGAAGACATTGGCAGTTGAGTGCATGGGTGGACACTTGCTTGACCATATCTGATGGAACCTTGAATTTTAACAAGGTCCTCATTGTATAGAGTAAAGAGGGGTATTAGATGGCTGCTAGTTGTGATGGATGATTTGGACTCCTAAGCTGGGCTGCACCTTATTTAGTTACTTCTGGTCCTACTTTGTATCAGTAGCCTAGGCTTACAAGCCTGGGGGTGGACTGCTAATACACACTACCTTATAAATTTATAATTTTAAAAATAAAAAAAAGCATACAATAAGATGTGAAGAGGTTTGTGAGAGGATACAACATTTGTCAAAGGACTCAGATTCATTGTGAATAGAAAGTGGCACCATTGCACCCCTTACTGGTACCAACACATCCTTGAGAGGAAATATCAGTAGACTTAATCAGTCCTTTACCATCCTCTGATAGACACAATGCTATTCTTGTTATCATCAACTGTTTTACCAAGATGATATGTGTAATACCCACCATCACATTGTTAACAGCAGGACAGCTCACTATGCCATATTAGAACCAAATCTGAAAGCTACATGGGTTGCCAAAGAAGATCATCAGTGATTGAGGACCACAGTTTGCATCAAAATTTATAGAAGGTCTATGTAAAGCCCTCAGGATCAAACAGGCCCTGTTGACTGCCTATTACCCACAAACTGATGGACAGACAGAACAAATCAATCAAGAAGTAGAGAACTTCTTGCAGAAGTATGTGGGCTATAAATAGAATGATTGGGTATTCTGGCTTGTGGCAGCAGAGTTCCATTACAATGACAAGCAGCATTTGGTGATGCTCCACTCTCCATTTTATTTGAACTATGGAAGACACCCATGGAAGAGAATCACTTTGGCATCCTCACCAGCATCAGCAGTAGAGAACATTGTGGCAAATTTGACCAAGGCATGGAAAGTGGCAGCCAATAGCATGGAACAAAACTGGAAGAACATAGTAGTCATGTACAATAGAAAAAGAAAAGGAGCCCAGTACTATCAAGTTGGGAATAGTGTATGGTTGGAAGCATCCAACATTATAATGAACTGCCCAAGCAAGAAACTAGATTATTGGAGATATGGCCTCTTCTCTATCTCAGAGGTAGTTGGAAATAGAGCATATTGTCTCAAGCTACTACCTCAGTAGTTTATTTATAATGTCTTCAATGAGTTTCTCCTATCACCAGTGAGAAAGCCTGAGTTTCTGGTTTAGTGGAAGCTTCCACCTCCACCACCAGATCTGATTGATGCTGAGGAGGAGTGGGAAGGTGAAGAAATCTGAGGTCACTAAAAATGGGATAGAGCATCTTGTCCACTGGAAGGAGTATGGCAATGAGGAGGATCAATGGCTACCTAAGTCCCATCTGTCAAACATGGAAGAGGCAATCCAGGAATATCATGATAGGTTCTCAGAGTGAACCTAATTGGAGAGGGGGGTAAAACTTGAAAATCCAATAAAAAGCCATGTCAAAGCCACAGACCCAGTCAACACAACCTAGCTATTACTCCAGTACTAGTTATCCCTCACCAAGTTTACATCACCATCTTTGCAATTGCCTCTCTCACTCTCATTATTGTCATCACTGCATTCATCATCATCACCAAATACAATCACTCCATCAATTGCAATGTCATACATCAAACCCTACCCAACTGCAACTACTCTGTCATCAATCTCCAAGAAGCTCAAAGCTCTATTACCCACAACACTCCAAGCTGTCAAACACACCACAGCCAAGTTCCAATCACTAGCATTCAAGTCAACTGAGAAGGCCACAATATCAGAAATAGGGCATGTAGACCTAGAGGAGGGCAAGCCATGAAACTAAGTCCTAAGAGACCCCCTATACCTCTATAATGACCTTACTAATTCCATCAATGTCCTTGCTGGCTGGAAGAGCAGTTAAAACTCTTTGTTGACAATGCCCATAGCCTCACCATAGTTCTGGCAGATCTAGAAGAGAATGCTATTAAGTTGTGTGCTAGAGGTCATTGTGGGGCAGATGCCCAGGATTTCATAGAACATATCTCTGCCATGCTCCACTATGTCTGAACTGCATGCCTTGTCCCTAAAGCCCACTCACTGCAGTGCATCCTCACCCAATATCTCCATGAATGCAACAATATCAGGGAATAATTTATCATTAACCACATCACTGAGGTTATCCAGTCCTATACATGCACTTATCCCTACCCCATCCCCCCTGCCTACCAGTAAACATACTCCTCCTGCTCCTGCCACTACCAAAGACCCAACCAAAGAATTAAACAAGGAACAAGATATTAAAATGGATGACTACAACTCAAGTGACACTCTTGCAGAAGGGCTGTTAGGACCTGCAGCCATTGAGGATACCCACACTCTCCACAAGTTCCTCCAGAAGCATAATGCTGACACTCTTAAGATATCCCATCCCATCTACTTCATTGCCCCCAACTGGTTCTATACACTATGAAAGCACAGTGAAAGTGACAATGAATATTGAGCCAACATTGTTGACATGTTTTTGCAATACTATGCAACTCCCAAGCCTACTTTGATTCTCAGCACATCACTAACCATAAGGAGGCACTGATAATGCTCCATTCTTCATTTGTTGCGACAAACATCACACCCAGTATGTGATAGCCTGAGTCAATAAGGACCTTGCAAGGTTCCTCATCAAGGGATAGAAGTAATCCATCAACACCTCCTCCCACTATACATGCAAAGTCCACAAGAGATACCTCTTCAGTTGCAAAGAACTACTGTTTCTCCCATCAGGTATCTCTTCCATCATTATGTTCATAGTTTAGATAGACCTTTACAGTAATTACCTATTCATGAGGACATGAACCCTGAGAAGGAGGTGATGTTATGACCCTGGATAGATTACTCTGGATAGATTCATGGACCATAGTAAACTGAGGTAGTCATTTTCTTCTTACTCAGTACTGCTCTGCATTACCCTGTATACTGTACTTTGTGTTACTCTGGCCCTGTAGTATAAGTACCCTAGGTAGAGCTCTTGTGTTCCCTATGCTTTACCAATTGTACTTTTCCCTTGAGCCTTTGCCAACATTGCAACCTGAGTTTGCTCATAAGGTTATAACAGATAACCTTAACTCCATCCTCAGTGAGGAAGAGGAGGTGCTGGACATTTGCCTTCACCAGGTCAATTTCACCCTGAGGGGCAACACAAGATGTGAGGAGAGAGATTCTCCCATAGGTGAAATAATAAGAGTCAACCTAAAGATTGCTCTTGCCAAGAGAGTGGTTAGTAGCACTGACAAGGGCTGGAAATTGGGAGGAGGAAGAAAGTGAATCAATTGTTATGACCTTATGAGCAAACTCAGGTTGCAACTTAGGCAAAGGCTTGAGGGCGAGTAAGGGAAGAGTACAATTGGTAAAGCATAAGGAATACAGTGCTCTACCTAGGGTACTTATACTAGTAGGACAAGGTAACACTGAGTATACAGGAATAGGGAATACAGAGTAACACCAGGTAGTAAGAAATAAAAACTACAGTCTATGGAACTATCCAGAGTAATCTACCCAGAGTCATAACATCACCTCCTCCTCAGGGTTCATGTCCTCATGAACAGGTAACTAATGTAAAGGTCCTTCTAAGATAGAACATAATGACAGGAGAGATACTCAATAGGAGTAATAGTAGTCCTTTAGCAGAAAAAGAGGTACTTCTTGTGGATAGTGCATGTACAGTAGAAAGAGGTGTTGATAGATTACTTCTATCCTTCGATGATGAACCTTGAGAGATCCTTCTTAGCTCACGCAATAGCAAACTGGGTGTGATGTTCATCACAGCCAATGAAGAAGGGGATGTTGTTGGGACCTTCTTTGTAGATAGTAATGTGACTGGTTTTGAACTGAGCCTGGGTGTTAGCATAATGCTGTAGGAATTTGTAGACCACCTGGGACCAGTAGTCATTGTCGCTCTCTCCATGTTTCCTCAAGGTATAGAATCAATTAGGTGCAATGAAGTAGGTGGGGGTGGATATCTTAAGTGAGTTGGCATTATATCACTGAAGGAACTTGTGAAGGGCATGGGCATCTTTGATGGCTGCGGGTCCTATCATGCCATCAGTGGGGGTGTCATTGGAGTTGTAGTCATCCATTTCAACATCTTGTTCTTGGACTATGTCTGTGGGTGGCTCGGTGGGGTCTTCTGTTGTAGCAGGGGCTGGGGGAGTGTGTTTACCAGTGGGGAGTGGGACATGGTATGGATCAGTGCGTGCATAGGACTGGGTGACTTCAGCTATGTGGTTGACGATAAACTGTTCTCCAATGTTGTTACACTCATGGAGATGTTTGGCAAGTATGCATTGGAGGGAGTGCATCTTGGGCACAAGACGTGCTGTATAGGCATAACAAAGGGTGGCAGAGATATGTTTGATGAAATCTTGGGCATCTGACCCATGATGACTTCCAGCACACAGCTCAATGATATTTCCTTCCAGGTCTGCTAGGATTGTGGCTAGACTGTGTGCAGTTTTTATGAACAACTGGAGTTGCTCTTCCAGTACTGCAAGGGTGTTGATGGATCGAGTGAGATCATTGTAAAGATATAGTGGGTCTCAGAGGACCTGGTTGCATGGCTCTACTTCCTCCATGTTGACATGTCCTATGTTCGACATTGCCATTTTCTCAGTTGGTTTAAAGACTAGTGGTTTGATTTAGGCTATGGTATGTTTGGCTGCTTGGAGGGTAGTGGGTAAGGGGGCTTTGGACTTCTTGGAGGTCAATGAGGGAGTTATTGCAGTTGGGTAGGGTTTGATGAATGACATTGCAATTGACAGAGTGGT
>LSHD01012670.1:0-32335 GCA_001563735.1 Leucoagaricus sp. SymC.cos
CCTCGCATGCGAGGATCAATTACAGGGCTCGAGCTTTCTTCCGGTCTCTCAGACCTAGCAATGAAGTATAATGCAACACTCGAGGCTATTGCACTCCAAACTCGTCACATCATCGCCGTGCTCAACAGTCGAGGTCACTCGATTTCATCAATTTACATGAGTGGGGGACAAGCAAAGAATTTGGCCCTAATGCAACTTTTCGCTGATGTATGTGACATGCCTGTGATATTACCGCGAGACCATGCAGCTGCTGTGGTTCGAGGAGCCGCCATCCTTGGTCGGTTCGCTGCTGAGGGAGGGGGAATGGGAGACGATGTTGATCAGGCAAAGGCACTATGGAAGGTTATGGTATACTCTTTTCCTTCTCTCTCCCCTTCTCTTGGATCGACCATTCACTGTCGTCGCATAGGTCGAGATGACTCCTGCTGGTGCTCTTGTCCTCCCTAGCGCTTCTCGCAGAGACAAAAGACTTCTTAACGCTAAATTCAAGATATTCATGGAAACTATTGACATTCAACGTCGATGGCGAGTCGAGATGGAGGAAGCTGCTCGGTGATGACTGATTTGTGCGGCTGGGCATATTCCCATGGACCCTTATTCGATACCAGTCGCTAGACCCCTTGTTATGTTCACTCATGAAGGAAAACAAAATGGAAAGCGTGCATAGATGGGCGCATGTCTGATTACAGGACCCAGAAAAGCATGGATCATGACGACGCATACTGAGCGCGCGGCTCATTATACATAGAACGTTTTTATGACATGACAGGTAAAGGAAATTAAGTACGAGAGTAGATCTAGACCTCCTTGACTTTGACGGTACCACGTAGTAGACCAGTCTGCAGTTGGTTATGAGAGCCTGGCAGGTGTTTGGAAGTGCAAAGAAACGTACGCGGCGGGCAGCAATGAGACCGACTTTCTGTCCAGGAACAGCGGAGCGGGCCACAGTCGAGGCGTGACCGATGTGCTGGTGGTTACCACCGCCATGAGGATGGTCAACAGGGTTCATAGCAACACCACGAGTGCGAGGCCAGCTAAATCACATTTAACGATTTGAACATGACGGATCACAGGAGAATTAGCGTACTTGTAGCGCTTGGCCTTGAATTTGTAATATGCACGGCCAGCCTTGAGCAAAGGCTTGTCAATCCTTCCACCACCAGCGACGATACCAACAGTAGCACGAGCAGACCCAGAAATGGTCTTCTTGGAACCGCTAGGAAGCCTGATTCTTGTCTTGTTGTCATCAGGGGAGTGACCAATGATAGTGGCATAGTTGCCAGATGTGCGGGCGAGAGCACCACGGTCGCCGACCTTCTCCTCAACATTGCAGATGATGGTACCTTCGGGGCACTGAGAGACGGGAAGGACGTTGCCAACGTTAAGGGTAGCCTTCTTGCCGCAGTAGACGAAGGCACCAGTATGGAGACCCTCGGTGGCGATGAAAGTCTCCTTGCGGAGCTTGTAGCGGTAGGGGTCACGGAAAACAACACGAGCGAGAGGAGCACCACTGAAAAAATGTCAGTTTCATCAGGAGAGTAGACTTCAGTCCAACTCACCGGCCAGCGTCGTGGATGATCTCCTTCACAATACCTCGGATGTAGCCATTGCGCTCAGCGAAATCGAGGGCGCGAAACTGGGCGGGTGCCTTGTTGTGGTGGGTGTGCGCTTTGAACTATTGTCAAGGAATGTTAGGTCAATTTCAGGATAATATGCAAATAAGTGAAATACGCACTATTGCATGAGAGCGCCTTTGTGCCCTGATAACCCGACCCATCGTAAATTCTGCGTAGATTGGGTGTCAGCGCCTTCTTGTCCCAATGACCAGGTTGAGGAAGAGAATGTGAAAGATGATCTAAAGACCGTGCAGGTGCATCCAACCACATCAACATCCATCCAGCCCAAACTACACCAATTTCTGCGCCAATTTCGCGTGTAGCGCATGTTAGATGCTAATACGTCGTCCTGGCTGTCGTTAACATAGAATTAACTGGCATACTCACATTCGGAGTGTCTTGAGGAACGGTCTGGGCGATTTCGACGTACCTCCGCCTTGGAGTTGGCTTGCGAGCAAACAAAGACAAGTATTGCTGACCTAACTCACTTTCCGGCTAGCATCGGGCCGAAAGGCGGCGGATCTACCGGCGCTTCTCGAAAGCAACGCCCATTGTAGCTGCGCGGTATCTCACAAAGTCCCGCGACTTGTATGTATTTCAGTATATAAGCACTTGCACAAAGACGCTGGTCCAACTATCGAACGTTACGTTTTTGGCTGTGACCATAAATCAAAAAGTTCAATGATATTTTGTGCTTTGAATATTAAATGGAGTTCAAGTCATAGCAGTACTATGTAAGTGCTTCTCCATCAGAGAACACAAGAGTCCGACTACGGGAGACTAACTTATGCCCCATCGGGCCATCCTCAGCTGAGTAACTTCATGTTTTATACTACTAGAAGCACCTCAGCAGCATCAAGTAAATTAAGCAAGTAGCGTTTTCTTAACAGGCGAAAAAATCAATGCACTCAAAGTAAAAAAAGTAGAGTTAACTCGCCTCATACGAGAAGTCAGGTCGAACGAGTAGTGACCGTTCACTAAATCGTATTCGAAAGAGTCCGAAAAACACAGGGTATGTCCTCGAGGGACTTGTATGTACATATACAGAGATTACTTTGTATCTAAAGAATGAGACAAATAAACATAGAAGGGGAAACTATGGAATAACCGAAACGCTACAAAACACGACAAGTTGAAAGCTCATGTAAAGAAACATAAGAGGAATGGGGAGAAGATAAAACACAAGACGGTCGGCGAGATCGAAAGGAAAGGGAATGAAACAAGCTTTTCACTTCATCAAAGCTTGACACATGGTTTTGACTTGGTCAACAATCTCTCGAAATCGCGCAGCACCTTCCGGCTCAAGGAGATCATGGTTCCAACGCTCAATCGGAGCCGTGTCATTCAGTCGGATAGGATCGGCAGGCACTGCAGGCGGAGTGGCGGCGTGGGTAGCGGCATTATAATCATAGAAGGCAATGCGAGTACCGAACGCGCTAATCCCTGGAACATGGGGAATGACGGCTTTGTTACGAATATTGAGGAAATGATCACGCATTTGTTCTTCTGCGTACTTGCGTTGAGAATTGGCAGTCAAAGACGCAACCGGCTTCAGTTCAATGAACATCACTGGGCGCTTGTCCACTTCAACCGTGAACAATGCGATAACATCAAGTGATTCGCGTGGAATAAGGGGGACGTGGTATCGAGGTATGACCTCATAAGGTCCGTCGACACCGAAAAGATGGTAAAGGAGCCTCGTGTATGGTCCGTAATAGGCACTCATGTCGTTATTGAACTGAGGTTGTTGGGCATGAAGGAAGGAATTCATCAGGAACTCGGGCCAAGGAGAAGTCATTGCTGGATGTGTCGTGTTGACGTTGAGGTGAAACACGTGGACTTTGAATCGCATTTCTCTCCAGCTTTCCCACGGGGCCTCGTCATGAATCTGGAGCTTCTAATGGGCAGCCGACATATTCAAAGGATCTGGAGCATGCCGAGCTTCGCGTCGCGGCTAGCTTACTTTGTTTTTGACGAGGGGCACTGTATCAAACAGTGGGGAAAGTTCAGGTCAGCCTACCTGGCTATAGGCTCTCTCCGGTATTTGGTACCTGAGAGCATTCCCTGCTATGTTGCATCGGCAACTTTACCAGCTGCTGTGTGTCGTGATGTTATAGACATCCTTCGTCTTCGGCCTAGTAATATTGAGTACATCATGTATTCAAATGACCGACCAGATATTGATCTACTGGTCCGGCCAATCTCCCACCTAATCAAGAGTTTCAGAGATCTTGATTTTCTAATTCCATCCGGCATGAAACCGGGCGATCCACCTCCGCCAAAATTCTTGATACTGTAAATACTTTTAATGTAACAACAGGGGGGGTAACCGTGACCAAAAAAATCGGTCCGAGCCTTAACAACAGTGCCTGAACCAAGCGTGACTCTCATCTCCGGTAACAACAAGGGTCGGCTACTGGCCTATAAGTCGTCAGATTTGAGCTTACCCCGTGGTATTATCATCAGGAAACCGTGACACTTTTGCCTGGGCTCTAACAACAACCCTTAGATCTACCGTGACAAGCAGGACTTTGACGAACAAAAAATACGACCGTGACGTGACGTGTTGTTACATTAAAAGTATTTACAGTATTCTTTGATGATACCAAGGAGGCAGAGAGGGCCACTCACTACCTTCGAAGTCAACTGCCAAAGACTTACGGAAACAGATCAAATATTTTCACTCCACCATGACGCAAAATTACCACGTCAGAAATTTTGAGGCGCTTTGTAGGTCTGAATTATGGGGTTTATGTGTCACGGATGCTTTTGGCATGGTAAGTAAATCTATAATCACTCCTTGACAGCATCAACTAATTCTACACCAAGGGCCTGGATTTGCCAGACATAGATATTGTTGTCCAGTGGAAAGCCACATGTGACCTATGCACACTTTTCCAGTGATTTGGGCGAGCAGCTCATAGACAAGGACGGAGAGGGTCTGCAATTCTACTTGTCTAAAAGCGAGATACTGCAGAGGAACGGGAACTCACTGCGAAGAGGGCAGCCAAATGGAAGGAATGAATTGCAAAACTAGAGAAGCAGAAACAAGGCAGTACTGATTCAGATAAGTCATTATCAAATAAGTGACTGCATCAAGCACTCACATTGATCTCCATTCCAAACCAAGCAGTGAATGATAATCATGACAATGATACTGAAAGCGAGGATGATTGGAGCACTGATGACGAGGAGGAAGGAGGCAATGAGTCTAATGAAGACAATATTAATCATGACAATATTAGTAGGTCTTACCAGAAGATTGATACCTCGATTAACAATTGCAAGGGAGCTAGAAAAGATATGCCCATTGCAGTTGGTAGTGCAATGGACCACTTCATAAACCCTAGGACTGGGGGATATAAATGTCATCATGAACCATTGCAAGTCTATTTTAGGAATGACAAAACAGGTAAGTGACCAATCAAGTCAACTACAGCTGCAGATATCTCACGGATACTCTCAGGTCATAGCCCTCACCTCCTTTGCAACCCTCAGCTGCTCCATGGGTGTCAATGTTGTGCCCCAGTACCCAAGTGACACTGTTGTAATCTTTGCAGCCCAGCTGCATTTACCAACTACAAAGCACCTGCCATTGAAAAGATGCTGCACTGAGCCCGAAGAAGTTACATCAAGCTTAGCTCAGTTAAGATGTTGCCATTGCTCAAGAAGTTTTAGCAAGACTTGGAGATCTGAAGGGAAAGGACTGCAGAGAATCTACTTGCTTCTGATATTTTCTATACCTATGGTGTCGAGCTCTTCATGTCTGATGAAGTCTTCAATCACATTGTTGTATGTGCCCATGTGAACAAATTGCAGATAGTCAACCACCTTCACAGGGAGCTCGAGTGGGACACAGACTCAATTAACAAACATGCTACTGGCATACTCTCTCTTGTCGAGAAGCATGTGCTGCTGCCACTGACCAATGATTTCACCAATCCTCAGCCTTTGAAATATGGTTCATGTGGCAAGTTTGGTCACATCTGTAAGTAAACCTTTGTTCTTTGATTTATCCTTATGCAATATACTACAGGCTCAAATAAAAAATGTGATAACTACCCAAATAATCCCAAAAATTGCTAGTACTCCAATGAGAATGCAACCCCAAGTATACACTTTACATACATGCTTCACTCTCACTAAGCACCTCCTAAACTAGCTTATCCCCATATATGTCCACACATACTCCAGCCACCATCACTGCCAGTACCATACTCTCGCTACCAATATACTCATTCTGAGTTGACCCTTTAGCCCACATTTGTGTACACATCCTACTCCTCATTCACACATCTAAGCTTCCATCATCCTTTACATCAACCTCCCCCTCATTCTTCTCTTCAGGCTGCTCCCAATGTGCAGTATGCATCCCCTTGGCAATGGCATCAGGGACCAAGTAGATAGATGATCTTTCAGGTATAAGACAATGAGCTGATTTCTTTTGCATGTACTGTCCTAGCTTTTGAAATGTGTTTTTTATTTTTGGTGGAGAATGGCATGTTGTTTTATGATTAAGACAGAACATCTTCTCTAGTTGAATTTGGATATTCTTGTACACTTCAATGAGTGATGATTCTGTGAGAATATGATTCTTCACATGATTTAAATAATTATCTCCATAGATCTGCTGAAGAAAAAATTGAGCACTAGAGAGATTGCCAAAAAGTTGCTCAGTCACTTACCTTGGCATATAGATTATTATGCTCTACAAGTCAGTTGATAGCTCTTCATTTTCTAGGCTTTCTAGTTGAATTAATAAGTATATTGTACTGGATCACCTGTTTTAGAGACTCAGGGTAGAAGAAATGAATATCTCAGAGATAACAGTAGAGTTCTGTGGTATATTTGTATTTTCCACATAGTTAGAAGATAAAATACTAGAGTAAGAAGCAGGTCTCAAGATGACTGATATTACCTATATCTATAGCATAGAAAAGTTCTTCATACAGTAAAAGATACTGCTAAAGAATAAGTATATTTTCAAATTGCTGATTATGTTCCTTCTGAGGTTTCTTGTATTGTGATATATGTCTTGGACTCCAAACATGCTCAAATATAATCTTGTATGCTAATTTCTTCAATTTATCCCAACTTAGTTCAGTTTTTGCATACTCCTTGAGTGAATCTAATTTTTTGATTTTAGCAACTATTTTTCTCTAACAATCAAGTCTTGCAATAATACTAACATGTTGAATTACTTTATGTATGCAGCAAAATCCTGGGCTGTTGTTCCCATAAAATTTTGCAGTTTTTTGAGAGCAAATCTAAGCTATAAACTCAAAAAAGCTGGTCCTATTGTTTAAGCCTTTGGATCTCAAAGAAAAATCTAGTCAATAGTATCAACACATGCTATTTTTACATAGAAGAGTTCCATTTCATATATAATAAATTGGAACTGTTCTGAGAGGATATTCTCCAAGCTTCTTGATTTTTGTAAGCTTTAAATCTGTTCTTCAGTAAGAAGATCACTAAAAACAATAATAACATTATCACCAAGGTACTCATCATAGACTGATAGGTTATCTAATCCTGCCTGTAGAAGAAATACATCAAGTGCCTTTATATTGTTAGCTGGTATGTTTAGATTGATATCAAGACCTGATAAAGGTATTTGGATTGTTTTGGTGAGGGGAATCTCATCTACTACTTTAGAAAAACTAAGTATTAAAGCAAATTTCCAGAAATAATCTGAGCTATAATTGATCAAGTTATAAAGTATTTTCCACTGATTAAAATATTGTCATCATGATATACTGTCTGCTGGCATAGGTTCAGGCTATAGGTGAATACTAGCAAGTTAGATGATGTTGAGCTATAATTGAGGATGTTCTGAATTCTTGTTATACAAAAAGCACTTCTAAAGCCAGTCTAAGAATTGAAGAGAATTTAGTGGTATTTTTGGATGAAGAGTCAGAGTTATTTCTATTATAAGATGAAGTATAGAATCATCAGCAAACTCAACTATTAGGATTAATGACTTAATATCAATCTTGAGATTATTATAAGCAAAAGTTACAAGAAGATTTTGTCCTATTCTTTCTATGGCAATTGTTGCAGTTTTTAAGAGATAATAGATTGCACTATTAATCATGGATGATGAAACTGATATTCTGATCTGAGAGAATAGCTCAATAACAGTGTTAGATGTTCCAGCAGTATAAAGAAATATTCTAATAGCTATTTGAAATATATTGTAGTAAGCATTAGTGCTCTACATGAAAATACTGAGGCTTGTAATTTTATGCTAGCATGACACCCAAATATAAGCTTTACTTAATCTCTTATAGACTGCAACAACTCACAATAGTTGAAATTGCAGACTTTTCTGCTTTCAGTTGGTCCTCAATATTCTTGGGAAGATCATCACCTACCTCAATAATCTCAGGAAAATAATTTTAATACTCTATATTCTCATTATTACCCAATTCCCTAATTACAGTAGACTTTTTTTCTTTATATATTCTTATTTTCTTCCTCCCTGATTTATGCATCTGGTTATATCTCGCTCTAGCATAATTGACCTGATCATCAGCTGCAACCAATCTCTCAAGCAAACTCCACATTTAAGATGTCACCATACAAACTTTTTGTGATATTTCTTTTATATCAAACTTCCACAAGTATTCTTCTATTATTCAGACTGCACAAAAATAAAACCAGTTGGCTGTTAGATAAGCTGGGTCATTTCCACAGCAAGATCATTGGCTGCTACTGTGTATATCCAAGTATGCATTCTGTCCTTTAATAAAGAATCAAGTTTTATGCATCTATAAAGAACTTCCAATGATGACTCAGTGGGAGACTGAACATGAGAATGATAATCAGTAATACAGAGAGGTTGAAAAAGAGAAAAAATAAAGTCAGACATAGCAATTCCTTCTCCAAAGCTCCTGATAATTGTATCTAGCTGGTTGTGAGAGAGAAATATGATAATTTCTATTATCAGATGTCAAGCACACACTTTTCTTCAGCCAGCTCTCTTAGCTTACCTATCACTATGTCTCAGCTATCCAAAAGCAGTAGTCATACATCAAAGAAAAAATACTTATAAATAAAACTCAGATGTGGAATTGTCAGATTATAAAGCTCAGTCAAAGTGATTCTGACAAACTCTAGTTGACTATTGTGCCAGCTGCTCTGTTGCAAACAGAGCCTTGAGGTTGGAATTGTACTTGTTTACACATTTTTCTATTTTAAGTAAGAATACACATCATATTTGATCTGCTCAGATTTCAATATCTCACAACATGAGTAGGTAGTTCTAAGAGCCTGACTGGTTATGGGCTCTGCCCATTGCTAAAGTCACATTGGTTTTTCAAGCATCAAGTTTATTATTGCTATGTCTACTGCTGTTATCAATGACATTATGCCTACCAATATATCTGAGCTCAAAAAGTTGGGAGTGAACTGGGTGATCTTCCAGTTGCACTTCTGGACTGCCATTTGAGGCAAGAGATTGTGGGGCCATTTTGATGATAGTATCCCAAAGCCTGTGCTTGAGCTTTCCTCAGTTATGGTATCTCTTCTGTCAGCTTTGTCTCTTAGTTCTGGCTCTTGCATCAAGGCTTCTTTGACTTTCTCAAACTCCTCTGATACTTTCCTTCTGCTCCTATTCTTCTTGGTACCACTGGCAAAATTCTGGAATAGGAGTGCTATGAGAACATTACATATTCTGTGTTGACACAACAGCTTCCAAATTCAATGCTAATTATAGTGGACAGTTAGCTAACTGTTGTGAAAATATGGGAAGCAGTTGTCAAGAAGTATACTTACAAGGAGACATTCTCTCAAACTCATATGCACTAAGCCTTCTTGTCAACTCATTGTCCTAAGAGTGAGGATGTACAGAATTTCCTTACCAATCTTTATGTATGTTATGCTGAACTTGATGCTGTCAGTGTTAAGATCAATAATGATGACTATCAAAGTACTATTCTCCAGTCCTTATCTTTATCCCTGTCTAATTTTGCATCTATATAGTTATTTGCTGCCTATTTGAATATTGCATATAGTAGTTTTAGTACAATTGATCCAGATCTGTTGATTATCATGGTCAGTGATGAGTGAGAGTGAACTCAGACATACTCATGCAGTCACAGAAAGAATGATGCATTAGTATATAATGCTCTATCCATCAAGAAAAAGAGAAAGAAAAAGAGAAAGAAAAAGAAGAAAAACTCCTATTGGAAGTGTAGAAGCCTACATATGAGGTGGGAGTGTCCTGAGCTTGAGGGAAAGAAGAAAGATGAGATGAAGATAAAGTCAGAGTTATCTAAGTTAGATAGGAGTGCAAACATAATGACTACTACTTAGAATAATAATAATATTGTATTTATAGTTGAGATTATTGATAACAATATTTTTGCTATAAATGATATCAGCAGTCATAGTAACAGATTTGAGGTTGAATCAGAAGTAGACAAAGTCCAGCCTATTGTCCATATAGTTGGTACAAGTGAGATTAAGAAGGATTTCTTTAGCAAAGATAAGAGAGAGTTTACTAGTGAACCTGAAAATGTCTGAAAGTCATCTGTTAGTAACAATAGTAGTAATTGGGAGGTTTGTAATATACTCACCCTAAGATTGTAAGCCTAACTAGCTAATAATATTTTTTCTGGTATTTTCTCTGTATACTATGTTATCTCTTCTAATTCTGAGTCTTTGTGTCAATCTACAGTTGAGCTAAGTCATGAATATGAAGGTAGTGTTACCTGCATTGAGGTTTTAAAGCTAGGTAGTAATGTGGTAATTACTAAGTTAGCTTTGATAGAACATAGCATCAGTGGCAATTTGGGCAAGGCCTGTCCTTTTGCTATTAGCATAACAGTTCCCTGTAGTTTCAACAATGATAGTCTTATATTTGATAGTGGCAGCAGCAATATTCTATGTAAAGATAGTCTAGTCAACCTAGAACTGACCTCTATAGTATTAGATAGTAGCCAAGTCTGTGATTTAGGGGATGGAAATGGTATATCTTCACCTGATAGGTTTGGTGTTGCAGAATCTTTGGGTGCTGGAGATAGTAAGATAGTAGAAATAATAAGAATTAAGAGAAAGTTGATGGTAGAGAACAAAGAGCAGGTATAGAAACATGACAAAATACTATTTGATGGTATTGACCTAGCTGTCTCCAAGTTGAAATAGGTTTTTGAAATCAAGGCTAGTGTCAACAATACTGTGTGTCATAAGATTCACTGAATCTAAGTTGAACAAGATCTCTTTCCCCATCTTGACAATCTATTTCTAGTATTTCTATTTCAGATCACCAAGTTAGTAATCAGATACTAAATTTTTATCCGGATAATCCTGTTCTCATCACAGTTTGAGAGAGTGTGTTGGAAAATAGATGGCTATAAAAAGTAAATGCATGCTGAGACTATGAGTATGTACAGTGACTATGTCATTGTCTCAACCCTGTATATTATCTTTTTATATTATTGCACTACAATAGCATACAGTTCTATGCTTTTTTATTGTTTCTTTGTAGTTTGTGGACACTCTAAATAGTATAAATACTATAGAATAATGTAGTAAGTCTCTAAGTTCTTGTATATTTTTCAAGTGCTGAGTATATTATTTCTACATACCTTTAATTATAAGTTTGTAGTTTATAAAAGTATTTTATTACACCAAATACTTTTATAACATTGTTACTCTCAGTACTTATTTCAATTAGCAATTAGATCTTCCCTGTATATCTCAGATTATTTAACAATATTTATCCTATTAAACTAGCTATTGACCAATCCTTTTCTTGATCCTTACAAGAAAATCACTAAGGTATATATTCTCTCCTACTGTAATATATTCATCTCTTTTCTAATATATATTTTTCATAATATTCTTAGAATCTTTACTATATGGTGCAATAATGACAATGTAGAATAGCTCTTAAAGAGTTAATTGATGATATGTTATTATGCTAAACTGTTATTTCTATCCAACAAAATAGATTAAAAACTTATTTTGCTATCTTGACAAAAAAAGGAGTATTCCATAGAGCAGAAGTTTTAAGTTGCTGTGTTATGATTGATGGGACTTTATTCCTATATTTGGATGGTGATATCATTTTTGATCTGGACTTGTCTATTTTCCCTTCTAATAACTTTATATTTAATTTCTATTTCTTTTTTTGATTTATTTCTATATTTATATCAACCACTTCCTATTTTGTAATATATGTTTATATTTTTCCTCTTGTAATGCTTGGCTTTGCCCAAGTCTCTAGGCCTTAGCCATGCACCATACCTTGTAGTTCTCTTCTGCACTCTAGTACAGTTCTTACCTGCATCTTAGACCAAGTCATCATCTATAGTTGGTAGTGCTATACTTGTATATAAGCCCAATGTAATAGTTAATATAACTCCAAGTTATATACTAGTTTATATCATGCATAATCCTCTTATGTGAATATCCTAGTTGAGCTCTTATCAGTTACTCTCTTAAACTCTGCTTGTATTAGCTTGTGTATATGGTGTACTTGTATCTTTGCATGTTATACCCTACTTAATGCCAGACTCTTGTTGGTTAAATGTGTGGCAAGGCCCACTGAGTCTTCCAGATAGGCTGGATAGCAATAACATAAGTATATAACTTCCTTTGCAAATCTTTGCATACATTGTATCCTTGGATTTCATAGGGCTCTATGCTTTATCACTAGGCAACCCTATACTACAGGCTCTATGCTTTTATCACTAGGCTCTCTGCACCAATTGGCTCTATGCTCTATTACTAGGCTTCTGATCACAAGTGGACTCTATGCCACAGTCACTAGACTCTCCACACTATCCTTGTCACCTATACAAGAGGGTCTGTCCAACCTTAATAATGACTACCTAGTTCAGGACATTAATAAGAGTTTAATCTGACACATCTCTGCTAAGTCCCTGTCATTCTATGCACCCTGTGTATCATTGTAGAAGAAGTCAAACCAAGGTCACTAATTTATCCAAACTGAATCTATTTCTTTGCATCCCACTATTCTTTCATTATTTCCTTCTATACCTACTTCAACTCCTTCTTGTCTTCTTGGACAACTACTTCAACCTCCATCTTTAATAACTTCATCAAACCCTATGACACTGCATGTCTTATATTATAATACTGCCTCAACCCTCATCCCTATTGATCACACACTCCACCTCCTCAGGAGCTCCATACCCCACCACTTCTGAACAAAGGAAAGAAGCCAGAGAATATAGAAAGAACTCCCCACTATCTAGTTCATCATCAGGAGAAATAGCTACCACCTCAACTACTCACACTGCTTCACCTTCTCCAGAAGCCTCATCTAAACTCCCAGGCATCCTACCCTCCTCAAGCTTGTCCACAATTGCTTCTTCTAGCAAAGGAAAAGGAAGACAAACTTCAGAACCAACTGAAACTACCCTATTCCAAACCCAGATCACATAACTCACCCCTGCCAAAGAAGAAAGACTTGAACAAGCTAAAGAAAAGATATGACAACAAGATATTGCCCAGCTTAACAATACCATCTCTTTCTACAACAACAAATCAATCAACAACTCCCTTAACAATCTCAAATCCACTCTATATGAATTTCTTACCCAACAATGATCTTTCATTGCAGACAAACTATTCAATGTCACAAAACTTGACCTTGAAACAGTATAACAATGACTCTACAACCTCAGACTCCAGTCCCACAAGAAACCCCTTAATCCCTTTGAACTTTCCATATACAAAGCTCTTAAAACAAGAGAACTCACCCTTGACTCTATTTCCAGATTACCATCAAACTCCAGACAATCTTCCCTTCTCCCACTTCCACCACAACCTACAGGTTGCACTTTGACTCTGACAAGAACACCCCAAACTGCATCTCTGCTATCTATCAGGAATACATCTAGAACCCCATGTCAACCACCTCTGAACCTGCCACCTAATCCACCCCCAACTGGTGTATCCAACATGGTAACAACAACTCCAAAACAACCTAAATTCAACACTCCACCAACATTCCTTGGTAACCCAAAGGATTACAGATGATAGAAGAAGGCCATTAAACTCTACATCTCAGCAAACAATGCATTATTCAATAATGCTGCTGGCAATATCAACAATACCATTGCTATACCATGGATCTTATCCTACATGGATGGACCAGCAGCATCATGAAAATCCACATATATCGAGACCAACACAACCCCAGCAGCAGGCTTCATACCTACAGCCTATAACACCTTCTGGACAGAAATGGACATCTCATACCAACTGGCTAGCACTCAAGCCAATGCCCTCAATTGTCTCTCATCATTTTTACAAGGAAATTGAGACATTGAAGTCTACATCTCAGAATTCTGCTCCCTGGTCACACAGACCAGAATTACAGGAGAAATAGAAAAGGTTTACTATTTCAAAAATAGGCTCCACTCCAAGATTGCATACAAAACAATCTCACAGAACCCTGCAAACACCCTCAATGCTTGGATTACTGCTGCCTGAGCACAGGCTCAAGTTGCTAAGATGGAAAAAAGCTATTTTGTGAAAAATGCCAGATATTCCAGAGGACATCAAACAGGCCAATGTCAAAAACATAAATCATCAAATTTCCAGACTCTGATTTATAGACCAAGCCTTTCTCCTTGCTCCTTGCCATCATAGACAGGATCAACAACATCTATCTGGAGATGAATGAAACATTTCTTGACCAAAACATCAACTCCGAATCTGAAGATGACAAATCAACTTTCCAAGAACAAGTCGAAGCTGCTACAGAACAGCTGGTACAAGAACACCTCAATGCAATATTTATAGATAAACAGAAATACAACTAGAACTCAGGCAGTTGCTTCTGTTGCCACAAACCAGGTCACAGAGCTGCAAAATGCCCTCTCAGAGAAGTCCTATGACTATCCTTATCTTCCAAGATCAGCCCATGAATTTCTTTGTCATCCCATACATTCCTATAACCCAAATTTTCCTGCAATATCCCCAGAAATGCTGCATCACACAACCAACAAGAGAAATGTCACCTCAGCAAAAAGAAAATGCTAGGAATATGAGAACTTGTAGATGATGCCAAAGAAAGCAAAGTAGAAGAAATTTATGAAGAAATTGACACTATCAACTCAATTTCTTGTTAAGACATCCAAAGTATAAAGGATTTTGCCTAAGGAGACTTGCCCAGTCCATGTCAAGTTCTCCTCTTTCCCCACCTTCTAGATCTTATCCACCTAAGAATGCAGAACATTCTATAAATGATGTACAACTCCACCAATCATCCAGTTGAGTAATACATCTTCCTTGTTGCCTTAATGTAGATTTGAACTCTAAGGAAAACATGGAAATCCTTGTCCTTTTTGACTCTGGTGCCTCAGGAAATTTCATCAACCCTTTATTTATTCACATTCACAACCTCAAACCCCTCCTTCACTCTCTTAAAAAGCCCATCACTATTGGAAATGCTAATGGTACAACAAACCAACAAGGAATAGCCATACATTACTGCTCCCTCACCATAACTGTTGATGAAATCAATATGGATATCAAACCAAAAGTCATTAGCTTAGGATATCCCTGCATGATCTCAGGACTACTATGGCTACAATAACACAATCCAGATATTGATTGGAAAAATGGTACATTACAATAGAGACAACATCTCTGAAAACAAAAGCGATTTCAAGAACTTGTTAATTCAATGCATGAAGACAACTATCCTATTGAAGTTAACAATCTGTCCTATCTCAAACCCACAGGACAAGACTTTGAAGAAATTAATTTTAAAACCTCTGCCTCCATCTTTCTTGACCAACAATTCAAAGCCAAATAACAAGATGACCCAAAAAAGGCTGTACCTCATGAATACCATGATTTCCTTAAAGTATTTGACAAGAAAGCATCTGAGAGATACCCCCTACTCTGTTTTTGGGATCACAAAATCAAGACTAAACCCTCCTTTTACCCCATTTTGATGAAATCATATCAACTATCACTCAAAGAAGAACAAAAACTTGAAGCATTCCTTGAAGAAAACCTTGACAAAGGCTATATCAAACTATCCAAATCCCCCATGGCATCTCTTTTCTTTTTTGTAGCAAAGAAAGATGGAAAATTACAACCCTGTCAAGATTATTGCTACCTCAATGAACACACCATCAAGAATGCTTATCCTATTCCCCTTATATCCCAAATACTTGACAAGCTCAAAGACATGAAATACTTCACCAAACTTAATGTACATCTTAGATATAATAATATTAGGATTTGCCCTCAAGACATATGGAAAGCCACCTTCAAGACCTATAAAGGCTTATTCAAACCCATAGTCATGTTCTTCAGAATGTGCAATTCTCCCACCATATTCCAATCAATGATAGATTCATTGTTCTATCTGCTCATTAATCAAAGTGTTGTAATAGTCTATTTAGATAACATATTGATCTACACCAAGACTAAAGAAGAACTTTGATGGATCACTTGCAAAGTTCTAAAAATACTTTAAGATAACAATCTCTACTTGAAGACTGAAAAATACAAGTTTGAACAACAAACCCTTGAATACCTTAGTGTTATCATTAAACCAAACTCAGTCTCAATGGACTCCACCAAACTAAAAGGAATCAAAGATTGGCCTACTCCTAAATGCACCCGAGATGTCCAAAAGTTTATCAGATTCTGTAACTTCTACTGACAATTTGTTCATTAATATGCCAACCATGTATGACCTCTCAATACACTCATAAGCAAGAACAAACCTTTTATTTGGACACCAGAATGTGATATAGCATTCACTTAATTAAAAGAGAAATTCCTCAAAGAACCCATACTGCTTATGCCCAACTATGCAAAACCCTTCAAAATTGAATGTGATGCATCACAATTTGCTTCAAGAGCCATCCTTCTGCAAAAAGACAACAATGGTGCTAAATATCCCATTATCTATCTCTTTAAATTGTTCACTGTCACAGAATGCAATTATTACTGCTCTGAACAAGAATTCTTCACCATCATCCATGCTCTCAAAGAATGGAGACACTACATTGAAGGATCCCCCCACAAAACTATCATCTGGTCAGACCATGAAAATCTGAAAAGATGAAGAAAACCTCAGGATCTCAGCTAATAACAAGCATGCTGGACCCAATACCTTTCCAGATTTGACCTAGAAATTAAATACATCACCAGACAAAAGAATGGACCCACTGATGCCTTATCTCATTGTTCTGATCATGAACTGACAGACAAAGACAACTACAATGTCACTGCACTCCCCAACAAATTCTTTGATAAAGAAGAATTAAATATCATCAATGATGCCACCACTACCCTCATTTGAAAATCCCCCAGATTTGAAGGATTACCCTGTGTAAATGGCAAATTATCCATCCCTAATAATTTCATTATCAAATGTCAACTTGCATAATGCTGCCACAATATTCCTACTGCAGGACACCCAGGAATAGCCAAAACACTTCAAAAACTCCAATCATTTGTCTATTGGCCTGGAATGAAATCCTTTGTCATTAACTACATCAATGGATGTGGTAAATGCCAGCAATTCAAAATTAACCATTACCCCACCAAACCACCCCCTATGCCCATCACAGCCCCTTACTCCACTGCTCCCTTCACCCAAATCTCCATGGATCTAATCACCAACCTACCCTCCATGGACGGCTGCAATAGCATATTATCCATGGTGGACCATGGTCTTACAAAAGGGATAATACTTGTCCCAACATCTAAGATGGCTGACTCTGAGAAAATTACAGATTTACTCAATAAAAGAGTATTTTCATGTTGTGGAATTCCTGAAAAGATTATTAGCAACTGCAACCCCTGTTTTTCATCACACTTCATGAAAGGCCTTACCAAAGCTATCAGTATTGAGCAAGCTCTCTCCACTGTCTTTCACCCTCAGATGGATGGAACCACTGAATGCTTCAATCAGGAAATCCAAAAATACCTTGCCATCTACTGCAATGGAGATCTCCAAAAATGGAAAAAGATGTTGCCAACTGTGGAATTCATTCACAACTCACAGTGCCACACTAGACAAAAACACACTCCCTTTGAATTGCTCTATAGCTACAACCCCAGAACCTACCCTATCACAGAACCCACCACAGTACCTGCTGTAGACAAATGTCTTAAGCAACTAGAGAAATTTTACCAGCTTGCCCTAGAAGCCTACAAGAAAGCTAGACAAGTAATGCTTGGATGCTACAATAATCCAAACTAGGAACTCTTTGAAGTTGGTCAGAAAGTCTGGCTTAACAATTGAAACCTCACCACCACAGCCAACAAGGACACTTCACGAAAGTACACCCAAGAACAGAAAGGACCTTTCCAAATATGTCAAAGACTCTCCCCAGTCACCTATGAACTCAACTTGCCATGCAATTGGAAAATCCACAACAGGTTCCACACTTCACTCCTCACTCTATATAAGAAAACCTCACAATATAGTCCTAACTTCTTTGACCCACCACCTGACCTTGTGGACAGTTTTGAAGAATATGAAGTCAAGAAGATTATCAAGCATAAGGGAACCCCACAGGGCATGAAGTATCTAATTAGGTGAAAAGGTTATTCCCCATCTGATGATACTTGGGAATGGGAGGATGACCTCGAATACTCAGGAGAACTACTCAGAGAGTATAAAACCACAAATAAATTATCCCAGGACAATGCAGGAATCTGCTTCAAGCCAATCAAATGAAAGTACTGCTTACAAAAATTATAAAAGCCCTGCCATATCCCTTTCCCTCTTCCAATCATATCAAACATCCCATTCTCATCATAGCTTTCTACAAATTTCACATACCACACCCCTGCACTTCTATATGTCCAATGACATCCAACCCTGGACCCACCTCAACATGCTTTCCTTCTTCCACCCCGATATTGAATAGTGTTCTGATGATGAATGAGAATACCTCCAACAACATCTTAAAGGAGTAGATTACCAGTCCTCCTCCAATACTGCCACTGACAGCCAGTCAGATACCTCTACCCATTCTAGAACCTACCATACTGCTCCCCAGTCTCTAGACTCTGCACCAACAAGACACACAACTGATGTCACCAGTTCTAACCAATATGCCACAACTTCCTCCCCTCATTACAGTCCTTGACCTCAGAGCCCCTATTATTTCTCACTGCCCTCTCCCACCACCACAGCTCAGATATAGGCCAGGCTCTTTTCAAGCATTAATCACACTTGAGAAACCTGCTCTGCCATGTTCACCTATTATAATGATAATTCACAAATAGCTACCTTGGTCAACACTTTCTGGTTGAATATTCTTACTGCACTATATCAACAATGTCATGCCATGCTTGCTTACCATGATGCCCTCCAGAGCTATAAAGACTTGGATAATAGCAAATCCCCCCATCACCATCTCTAGATTTGTTAAAGGTTCCTCCTACTTGATCACACTGCGAAGTGGACAACAACTCTGCAATGAGATATACAATATGGAGAGACATGTCAGAAGAATTTTCCTCTCCCTGATGATACCAATTGATCAACTCAAGCCAAAGACCTAAACCCCATGGTATATAACAAAAATTAGAAGTTAGTTAACAACACTAACAACAATAGAAATCAATGAACTCAAGAAACTTCTTTCTGATGCTCCTTCTCCTTCCCAGCAGCCCACAGAAGAAGAAGTTTCCACTGCTATCAACTGGGCCATATCAAATCAGAATGTGCATGCTATTGCTGTGTTGGTTGCCACTGATATAGTCCTAGGTATACTACATGCCAGTGTCTGGAGAATTTTCAGTCAAGGAATCGATCATGAGTTTTTCCTCCCTCTCTTCACTTCACATCACCCCCTGCCAGGTCAAGATCCAGCCCACCTAGAATTTGATGACCTCATATACCTGCTCCAGCTAATCATGATGGAAACCAAAAAGAAGAACCTCAACAATATAATCGCCCTCCTACCCAAACCAACCACTCCAGTGAAATTTTCCTCACCTGACCCAGTACCCCTATCCCTGTCCTGGCCTACCCCTCTGACTATCCTGACAATATCTCTACCTCCCAGCAAACTATCTCCAATGATGAGCAACCCTCTCCGAGAGCCATCTTTGTTGAAGCACTCAACTGACAAGATCAACATTGTAGTCAACCTGTTATGACTCTGGGTAGATTACTCTGGATAGTTCCATGGACTGTAGTATTTATTTCCTACTACCTAGTGTTACTCTGTATTTCCTATTTTTGTGCACTCTGTGTTACCTTGTACTCTTAGTATAAATACCTTAGGTAGAGCACTGTACTCCTTATGCTTTACCAATTGTACTTTTCCCTTGATCACCCTCAAGCCTTTGCCAACATTGCAACCTGAGTTAGCTCTTAAGGTCATAACATTTGGTAAAGCATCACCAACTCATCTTGCCAAATGGAACAAAGGCATAAATGACATTGGTCCTACAAGGAGGACAATCCTGCCAGAAGAAAATGACAACAAGCACTAGCAGCAAGCATAGCTGAGCAACTGGCAGACAAAGAATACATACAGCAGCTATTACAGAAAGAACGAGACAATGAGACACCAGAAGAATCATCAACAGAAACAGATGAAGAAGAATCTGAACTAGAACATGAAGAAGCAGAAGGAGAATCTGCTTAAGGAATAGAACATTTATCAGAAGCACTAGGATCACTCAACATTAGCAGACAGTCAACATCGGAAGAATCAAACAGCTCAGAAATGTCTCAAGAACATGAAGGAATGGATATGCAACCACAACTAGCCACACAGACCATAATCCAAACCCAAACCAAATCCTTTTTATCTGAACCAGGATACTTTGATGAAACAAGAGCGAAATGGGAAGACTGGTGGAGGAGCATGCTACTCTACATTGCAGGAAACAATATCACCAACAATAGACGGCAAGTTACAGTAGTACTTGCCAGGATGAAAGAAGGAACAGCAGGATTATTTGCATCTGTCACAATGAAGGATATGTTAAAGGAAACTTGGTGGGCAGCTTTTAATTGGGATAATTGGGCCAAGGAATTGGAAACCAGGTTTGCAGATGGAATGGGGTCAGGAGAAGCAGAATGGAGAATCAAAGAGTTCAGGCAGGGAAGGATGCACATCCAAGACTTCTTAATCAAATTCAAAGTTCTCAAACGTAAAGCCAACATAGATGATGGCCATGCTCTCTTTTTACTAAAGAAACATGTTTGCCCCAACATCATTAAAACCATCATGGGATACCCTACTAACTATCAACTGACTACTTACAATGAATGGATGACATCTATCAATACTGTAGGAAAAGGATATGAATTCACTGACTTAAAATGACAACATCTCACAGGTAGTGGTGTCATATATGGAGGACAAGGACAACCAATGGAAATTGGGCAGTTAACACCCCAGTACACAGAAAGAAAGGATGCAAAATGCTTTAACTGTGGAAAGGAGGGTTATCTCGCAAAAAATTGCCTAGAACCCAGAAACACACATGCTCCAACTAACAGAGTTCAATGCTACAATTGTAGTAAGCTTGGCCACATCTCCAAATACTGTAGAGCCCCACAACAAAGTAAGCCCAGTTTCAGGGCCATAACAGAAACACCAGAAGGAGAAAAGAAAGTGAATGAGGAGGGTTTTGTAGAAGGCTCAAAGCAAGATGCATAAACTTTTGAGCCTATAATCATAGAGTTTCTGTCTCACAGTCTCCACAATATATTATTCCCCAATGACAAAACTCTCAGTGCAAACTCCTCACCACACCCACAGTAAATCAACAAGCAATAGTCAAGGCCCTCATTGACTCCAGATGCACCCATACATGCATATCAGCAGATAAAATCAAAGAACTAGGGATACCAGTAAAGCCAATTGATATCCCTTTCAAAGTTTTCAATGCAGATGGCACCCCAAGTGGTCACAAACCCATCATCCACTATGCCAACATCATGCTTGATACCTATGGACACCAAGAGCAAATTGAAGCAGTAGTCACAATGTTGGACTCTGGGCTAATTTACCACAACCCTGAGATCAATTGGAAAAACAGTATTATCAGATTTACAAGGTGCCCCCCCCAGTTGCCACATTCCTTATCGCGACATATGCATTGAGCCCCATATTTGAAAACTTCAAATACAGGAATTGGATGAGGAAGAAGAAAAGCAGCCAGATCTGACCATGGCTGCCAACTTACCAGCCTACATGAAGGAGTATACCCACCTGTTTAACAAAACCAATTTTGACAGACTTCCCGATCATATGCAATGGGACCATGAGATCAAATTAATAGAAAATACACCCTCAGAACTTCAAGCAAAGATATATCCTATGACTCTGAAGGAAGAAGGAGAACTTAATGCCTTTATGGATGAAAATCTAAAATCAGGGAGGATATGGGTTTTGAAATCACAATACACAGCCCCATGTTTCTTCATTCTGAAGAAGGATGGCTCAAAATGATTGGTACAAGACTATCAGAAAATTAACTAATACACAATCAAAGACAAAATGCCCATCCCCCTCATCAGTGAAGTAGTAGATCAGCTCAAGGATGCCAAGGTTTTCAACAAATTTAACATTATTTGGGGCTACAACAATGTCCATATCAAAGAAGGAGACAAGTGGAAAGCAGCCTTTTTGACCAATTGTAGACTATTTGAGCCCACAGTCATGTTTTTTGGCTTATGCAACTCCCCTGCCACCTTCTTGCGAATGATGACCACCATCTTTAGGGAGATGATCCATGATGGCACCTTGACAAACTATATGGATGATTTCATCATCTCTGCATAGTCAGAGAAGGAACTTCAAGAACAGATGCTATAATTCCTGGAAATTGCAGCCAAACACAACTTGTATTTCAAACAATCCAAATGTGAATTTGGAGTATCAAAGGTGCCAATTCTAGGAGTTGAAGTAGGAAATGGGAAAGTCAAAATAGAACAACAGAAGATTGAGGCCATAAGGAACTGGAACACTCCCTCTAATGTCAAAGGAGTGGAAAGCTTCCTAAGCTTTGTCAACTTCTATCAAAGATTCATAGAAGGGTTCAGTAACATTGCAGGACTACTCAATGCCCTCAAGGACAAAACAAATTGGAAATAGGGACCTGAGGAACAGAAATCATTTGACACACTAAAACAATGCATCACCAAAGAACCTGTATTGACCCTCCCTTGACCAGATGGTAAATTCCAAGTAGAAACTGATGCATCAGGATATGCCATAGGTGCCATTCTATCTCAAGAACAGGACAACAAATAGCACCCAATAGCATTTATGTCACATACCATGAGCTTAGCAGAGTACAACTATGAGATCTATGACAAGGAACTTCTTGCTATCATGAAAGCATTACAAGTCTGGCAACAATACCTCCTGGATGCATGAGAAATGTTCAAAGTATGGACAGACTATAAGAACCTAAAGTATTTTAGAGAGCCACAAAAACTCAATGGGAGACAGATGCAATGGTATCTCAAACAACAAGACTACAACTTTGTCATTAGGCATATCCCTGGCAAGACCAACACAAAAGCCAACATTCTCTCTCACTGTGACAAACCCAATTGGAAGGAAGATGACAAGGAAGTCACCTTCCTGAAGAATCTGGTACGAAGGGTAAACATCAGGGACAAAACCACCATCCCCATCATCCTACTATGGGAAGCATATTTCAAGGTTATTATTAGCATGAACATCGAACAACAAGTCTGAAACTGCAAAATCCAAGAAACTGAGGTAACAAAAGGACTAGAAGATCCCTCCAAAGGATTTAGGGAGAATGATGGATTAGTCTAGTATCACAGAAGGATCTATATGCCACTGGAAGATGACCTACAGTTGCGAATTATACAGGAATTCCATAATGCACCAGATGCAGGACATCCAGGCCAACACCAAATGCTAGAGGTCTTGGCAAGAGACTTTTGGTGGCCTAGTATGAGATGAGACATGAAGAGATTTGTAGAAGGTTGTGACATCTGTCAGAGAACACAAATCCATTGAGAATGAAAAGCAGTACCACTACATCCCCTACCTATTCCAACACACCCATGGGAAGAAATCTCAGTAGATCTTATCAGACCCTTACCTCCTTCTGAAGGACATAATGCTATTCTAGTTGTGGTGGATTGTTTCAGCAAGATAATATGTGTCCTACCCACCTCTATGTCCCTGACAGCAGGACAGCTAGCCATTCTATATTGGGATCACATCTGGAAACTACATGGATTACCAAGAAAGATTATCAGTGATTGAGAACTACAGTTCACTTCAAAGTTTATGGAAGGTCTATATAAAGCACTTGGGATCACACAGGCCCTGTCAACAGCATATCACCCCCAAACAGATGGACAGACAGAACAGATCAATCAAGAAGTCAAGAACTTCCTATGGAAATATATCAGCTATAAACAGAATGATTGGACATCATGGCTCACAGCAGCAGAATTCCACTACAATGATAAGCAATGCTTAGCAATGCATCACTCCCCATTCTACTTGAACTATGGGAGACACCCATAGAAGGAAATAATCATGACACCATCACCAGCACCAGCAGTGGAAGAATTTATCAATGAACTCAGCAAAGTGTGAGAGGTCACTGCAAGCAGCATGGAACAAAACCAGAAGAGCATGGCAGTTACATATGATAAGAAACAGAAGAATACCCAGAACTACCAAGTGGGGGATAGTGTATGATTGAAAGCATCCAACATCACGACAAATCACCTGAGCAAGAAACTGGATTACCAGAGATATGGCCCCTTTACTATCTTGGAGGTGATTGGGAATGGAGCATATCAGCTTGAGATACTGCCTCAGTAGGTTATTCATGATGTCTTCAATGAGGTGCTCCTATCACCAGTGAGAAAACCTGAGTTTCTGATTCAACAGCAACCTCCACCTCCACCACCAGACCTGATCAATGCCAAGAAAGAATAGAAAGTAGAGGAAATCCAAGGTCATCAAAAACGGGGTAGAAAGGTCCAGTATCTGGTTCACTGGAAAGGCTACAGTGATGAAGAAGATCAATGGTTACCCAAGTCCCATCTGTCAAACACAGAGGAGGCAATCCTGAAATACCTTGATAGGTTCTCAGAGTGAACCTAATTGGGGAGGGGGGTGAAGCTTGAAAATCAGATAAAAGCCATGTCAAGGACCACAGACCCAGTCAACACAAACTGGCTATCACTCCAGTACTAGTCACTCCCAAATGAGTCTATATTGCTATCTTCACAATTGCCTCTACTGCTCTTGTCATTGTCATCACCACCTCTATTGTCACTGCTGAATATGATCACTTCATCAATTGCAATATCATTCATCAAACCCTACCCAACTGCAACAACTCCCTTGTCAACCTCCAAGAAATCTGAAGCCCTCTTACCCACTACCCTCCAAGCAGCCAAATGCACCACAGCCATAGTCAAACCACTAGCCTTTAAACCAACTGAGAAAATGGCAATGTCAAACATAAGATGCATTGACATGAAAGAAGTAGAACTATGCAACCAGGTTCTCTGAGACCCACTATACCTCTATAATGACCTCACTCACTCTATCAATGCCCTCGCTGTACTGGAAGAACAACTCCAGTCTTTTGTAGAATCTGCACACAGCCTTGTCACAATTTTAGCAGACCTGGAAGGGAATGTTATTAAATTGTGTGCTGGAAGCCATCATGGATCAGATGCCCAGAATTTCATTGAATGCATCTCAGCCACCCTTCACTATGCTCACACTGCACATCTTGTGCCCAAGGCACACTCACTCCAATGCATCCTTGCTGAACATCTCCATGAATGTAATAACATTGGAGAACAGTTTATCGTCAATCACATCACCAAAGTCACCCAGTCCTATGCATGAACTGACCTATATCCTGTTCCACTCCCTACTGGCAAATGTACTCCCCCAGCCCCTGCTACAACCAAAGATCCCACTGAGTCACCAACAGATACAGCCAGAGAACAAGACATTGAAATGGACAACTATGACTCCAATGATACCCCTGCTGATGGCATGGTAGGACCTGCAGCCATTGAAGATGTCCATGCCCTTCACAAGTTTCTTTAGTGCCAAGATGCTGACTTGCTCAAAATATCCACCCCTACCTACTTCATTGCCCCTAATCATTTCTACACCTTATGGAAACATGGAGAAAGTGATAATGACTATTGGTCTCAGGTAGTCTATGAATTCCTGCAGCATTATGCCAACACCCAGGCTCGCTTTAAGACCAGTTATATCACCATCTATAAAGGAGGTCCAGACAACATCCACTTCTTTATCAGCTGTGACAAACATTATACCCAGTTTGCAATTGCACAAGCTAAGAAGGACCTCTCACAATTCATTGTCAAAGAGTAGAAGTAATCTATCAATACCTCTTCCCACTGTACAAGTGAAGTCTATGAGAGGTACCTTTCTCTTCACTACAGAACTACTGTTATTCTTGTTAGGTATCTTTTCCGTCATTATGTGCTATCTTAGAAGGACCTTTACATTAGTTACCTATTCATGAGGACATGAACCCTGAGGAGGAGGTAATGTTATGACTCTGGGTAGATTACTCTGGATAGTTTCATGGACCATAGCATTTATTTCCTACTACCTGATGTTACTCTGTATTTCCTATTCTTGTGCACTCTGTGTTACCTTGTACTCTTAGTATAAATACCTTAGGTAGAGCACTGTACTCCTTATGCTTTACCAATTGTACTTTTCTCTTGATTGCTCTCAAGTCTTTGCCAATGTTGCAACCTGAGTTAGCTCTTAAGGTCATAACACAACCCTTCAGACAACATCCAATCCAAATCACTCTTGTTCCCCTCTCTCACACTGGAGTCACTACCACTGTATTTAATGACCTTAGCATCAGACTACATCTTTCACCAAACTAATCCCCAGACAGGACATTGTCAGATCCACCTCCCACTTCTCCTTGCCACCATTGAACAACCTGATCTCACTCTTACAATCATACTAGGGAACCAATGTGAGATGGAACAACTAGATTGAATCTTTGCCAATCAAATCCCAAAGATTGGTACAATGACTATTCCTCCAACCCTCTTGATGTTAACCCCTATACTGACTTTGATCCAGTGGCTGACTACAACATTGATAGAGAAGGATGCGCCCTGGGAGGCATCTTATGGACTACCCTGGGAGGTGTCTTATGGATTGCTATGGTGATCATATATGGGTTGTTGAGTTCGACTCCAAGGAGGAGGACATCAACATCCTGCGTGTTCTGAATGCGGAGCTTGATAGGGCTACTGTGCTCATGACCCTTAATTATATTTGTACGGCTGAGGCTCAGGCCTGTCATGATGAGTGGACTAGGCAGTTCACTTCATCGAGCTCCTCTGGGAGAGGTTTCTTGCACCTTACTGATGTTAGGGGCAAGTGTTTGATGCCTACTTACCTCTCTGGGAGTATGTGGCTTAAGTATTTGCATGATTCTCTGACCTGTGCTCAGGTGTGCCAGGCGGTTTTGAATCATGCGCCTATCAGGGAGTTTAGGCGCCAGTTTAAGCTCTCTGACGATCACTCCTGTCCCTGCAGATCTGCTCGTTTGCAGACTCGTGAGCATATTTTGGCCAGGTGCACTGACTTCGGCCCCTCTCGGCACTTCCCCAAGCTTTGGGAGGAGTTGCTCAAGTTTTGCAAGGAGAACCCTCTGGCATTCTCCTTTGCACACCTCCCTGGAGGATAAGAATGGTGCAGCCACTCTTCAGCAGTCACTGGGTTTCCTGGGGGCCCATTTAGGGTCCTTGGGGGGTCTGGCATTGGCAGCTGATGGGGGCTGTGCTAGTTACTCCTTAGCGCTCACTCCCCGCATTGTGTGGGAGCGAGGGCGATGGACTCTACCTGCTCTTTGTCCACCCCTGGGTGTAGGGAGGGTGTATCTTCAGTGTAGGCTGCCAATAGACTGCTATGTCCAGCTGAGCTGTAGGGGACTTCAGTTTTCTGTAGGGTAACTGTAGATACATCTTTTGTATTTGCAACTGGACTGCTATTGTACACCAGTATATAAATTTATGAGTTAAAAAAAAAAAAAAGATAGGGCTACTGTGCAGGATGACTGTGTTGTGGCAGCCACTGATGCTTCTGTGGGCTGTGACAGGGTGTTCCAGGCAGTTTTGGCTGCTTGGGTTTGGGCAGATGGGGTGCCAGTGAGGCAATCCCGCCAGGCCACTGGCAGGGTGACAGCTCCTGATGTGGAGCTCCATGCCATTCAGATGGGTGTCTTTGCTGTGTGTGCACAGGGGGGTGCCCGTCATGTTGTCCTGTTCACTGATCACCCAGCTTTGGCTAGGCGGGCAGTGGACCCTTCTGTCAGCAGTGGGCAGGCTCAGGCTTTGCTTGTCTGTTGTCATTTGCAGAAGTGGTTGGGGGAGGATCCCTCCCACACTTTTGCATTTGTACAGGTTCGCTCATCTTTGGAGTGGCCATTGCATTATGCAGTCCATCGCTTTGCGATGGACCCAACTTTCAAGGTGCTTGTGAGGGAGTCTCCCTTCATGACCCTTAATTATATTCATACAGCTGAGGCTCAGGCCTGTTGTAATAAGTGGACTAGGCAGTTCACTTCGTCAAGCTCCTCCAGGAGAGATTTTCTGCACCTGACTGATGTCAGGGGCAGGCATTTAACTCCCACTTACCTCTCTGGGGATATGTAGCTTAAGTCTTTGCATGATTCACCCACCTGTGCCAGGGTATGCTGGGCAGTTC
Source organism: Leucoagaricus sp. SymC.cos (assembly GCA_001563735.1). Taxonomy (NCBI): domain Eukaryota; kingdom Fungi; phylum Basidiomycota; class Agaricomycetes; order Agaricales; family Agaricaceae; genus Leucoagaricus; species Leucoagaricus sp. SymC.cos. Next base: position 28,337 of record LSHD01012670.1, read on the forward strand.
TGAAGCATGTGCTGATCAGGGAGTTTAGGCAGCAGTTTAAGCTCTCTAGTGATCATTCTTGCCCTTGTGGGTCTGCTTGTTTGCAGATACATGAGCATATCTTGACTGATTGTGCAGACTTTGGTCCATCTCGGCACTTCCCCAAGCTTTGGGAGGAGCTGCTTGAGTTTTACAAGGAGAACCCTAGGGCATTCTCCTTTGTACACCTCCCTGGAGGATAAGAATGGCACGGCCACTCTTCAGTGGTCGCTAGGTTTCTTGGGGGTTTGGTTGGGCCCTTGGGAGGTCTGGCATTGGCGGCTGATGGGGGCTGTGCTAGCTGCTCCTTAGTGCTCACCTTCTGCATTGTGTGGGGGTGCAGGCAAGAGATTCTACCTGCTCTTCATCCACCTCTGGGTGTAGGAAGGGTGTATCTTCAGTGTAGGCTGCCATGTTCAGCTGAGCTGGGAGGGTTTCAATTCTTCGTAGTATAATTGTAGTGTACTATTGTAGCCATTGTGACCAGACTGCTATTACACACTGGTATATAAATTTATGAGTTTAAAAAAAAAAAAAAAGATAGAGAAGGATGCTTCAATTATTAATGAGATTAATACAGAGATCAATCCTTATAAAAGGGATAATGTTATGATCAATGGGACTTTGTTCCCATATTTGGATAGTGACATCATTTTTGATCCAGACTTGTCTATTTTCCCTTCTAATGACTCTATGTTTGATCTCTATTTCTTCTTTTGATCTATTTCTATATTTATATCAATCACTTTCTGTTTTGTAATATGTGTTCACATTTTCCCTCTTGTAATGATTGGCTTTGCCCAAGTCTCTAGGCCTTGGCCATACACCATATCTTGTAGTTCTCTTCTGTACTCTAGTACAGTTCTTACCTGCACCTTAGACCAAGTCATCATCTATAGTTAGTAGTACTATACTTGTATATAAGCCTGATGTAATAGTCAGTATAACTCCAAGTTATATACATGCATAACCCTCTTGTGTGAATATCCTAGTTGAGCTCTTATCAGTTGCTCTCTTAAACTCTGCTTGTATTAGCTTGTGTATATAGTGCACTTGTACCTTTGCATATTACATTCTACTTAATGCCAGACTCTTGTTGGTTAAGTGTGTGGCAAGGCCCACTGAGTCTTCTAGATAGACTGGGTAGCAATAACATGCTGTGATTCAAATTTTAATAAGAATATGGTCATACTTGTTGATAGCTAGATAAAAAGACTCAACAGCACAAATGCCACCATCATTGCACTGAGTGGAAGTGCTACACTCCTCACCACATGAGGGTTCCAAGGCCAGGATCTATGTACAAAGATAGAGCATCTTATAAATTAGACATAAATACATGTGATTGTTAGCCAGTATACCAGTCTCAACAGAAAGAGTTGAGAAGTCATCTAAAAGGATTGAACAACTGGGAACCATTTTTTTTTGCAAATGACATCTAGTCACAGCCCAATATGACATCAGATTGTAACATTGGGTCTTGAGACAACCAAAGAGAGCATGTGAAAGGTCTAGTACTGGTAATTGCAGTAACACTAGCATAAATACTGAAAGGAGAAAGATGTAAGCAAAGTGCCTCAGTTGCAGTATTCTGGGTTCAGAAATGGGAAAGGTGTGCAGCATATACTGCTGATAACCAATTGTTGTTGATGCACAGACAGAAAGACATAGAGTGAGAGAGATAAGATCTCCTTTTTTTATTTGGAAGAGAACTCTCTACAGTTGTGTTTATCTTTATTTGGAGTGCCCCCCTTCCTGTCACATAATGTAATTATCTAAAGGTCATGTAATTTTAACCCTCAGTCCTATATGGCCCTTATCTAAAGGTAGTGTAAGTGAGAATATGCAGTATAAAATGTGCATATATGTATTATACAATACTACATATCATTTCTATCTTCTTTGCTTGTCTCACACTTTTTCTAGCCTCAGGTGCTCACTAAGTCATTCTTGACACTTACACTGATTGATTCTTTCATAGTAAGTTGTTGAGATATTTATGTATTCCTTGCTTATGACCTTCATTACAGAGCATATTGAGTCATATTGTGTGCAAGTACTAACCTTTCTTTCTCCTGAATGGTACTAGCTATTATTCAGGTATATTATATTTTTGTTTGACCCTCAAGATATTCTGCCATGTATCTATCTGTTACGAGAGTGAGGTGATTGAGAATGTTTCAATTAATAAATTGTAGACCTATAAACATCATATCTGAATATCTGGTTAACCTACCAGCTTTGGTATACCTACTAGCCTTGGCAATACCTACAGTACTGTGCTGCAGGCAAGCACCTCCAATGCAGTTAAGCATTGTGCTGTCAGATGCTGCAAACTATGCAAGTATTTGATTATATCTCAATATATGTATAGATATGCTCTCAGTATTTTTACTTATATATCTATAGGTACAGAGCTCTTTCCACAGCATTATGATCCAAAAGAACTCAATTGAATGACTTTCTGTAAGGTCTAAAAACCTAGATTACTTTCTAAACCTTATTGAGTTTGATTCTCTGACATATTAGACTAGATCTATTAATTTATAAGCCATGTTATCTATAAAATTATGGGATAAGAATTACTATAGGCTCTGAATATAGTGAGGGTAGGGCTGAAATTGAACTGCTTATCTAAAATTGGTCAGCATTGGTCAGAATAGGTCAGCATTGATTGGAATTACTCAGTGTTAGTTAGTATTAGTTAGAATTACAAATCATCTTTTGTATTCTGTGTCTATAGGTGTATCTGATGTGGATTTTCACACTCCAAGCTATGTTTAATGCAGATTTTTGCACTCCAAACTTTTTTCCATATATGGATACCTTGCTGTAGATGGTATTCTTTTTTCACCACTACTTCTACACCTTCTACATTCCTCAAAAAATCGCGTAAAATTCTAATTAAATTCTTACTCATAAGGTAGAGCCCATACGGGGTAGTCTACATCACATGATCAAAGCGTGATGAAAGCATGACAAAAAATACGAAAAAAGAAAGAAATATTCGGGGCACTCTGCTCTTGGCTTATATTCAAAATCTAAGCACAAGAGAAACTTGATAAATGTCTTACGGAGTTCTTCTTACAAAGGAATTTTTGATAAGTGTCCTCATACAAGTGCCCCAGCCTCATCATTAGCAGAGGACAGTAGGTGTCTATATACCTGTACTAAGCCCAATCGTCGTTCACCTCATTTGTTGTATCTCAAAACTATATGCCCTCTAACACCTGGGGGAAAAAACGAAAATATAATCCAGTTGCAAATCTTGGATCTCATGTGAATCTTCCAGTAAAAAAGCGAAAAATTCGAAAAAATAAGACTAATGAAAATACACCTCCAGTGGGCTTCTCTTTTACTGAGACATGTGTGGCAGCACTCTGACTTTTCTCTGACATGCTCTAGGATAGTCAGAAATACCAAATCTCAACCCCAGTGAAAACTAAATAGACTGAATTAGAGTCTCAACAATTTCCACTGAGACCTATTGGTGACACCCGAAACCAGTGATTAAGATAGATCGACATGGATTCTCACCCAGCCACCCGATGCTTTGTCAGCCAAAGTCTGAGCTGTGTGTTCCAGCCATGTCATCGTGGACTGCTCATACTCACACATTCTCCCTCATTTCTCCTTCACCTATTTCCTTCCCCCTCTATTTTCTAGATTTATCCTTATGACTAGTGGACAAACAAGGACCAAGAAGGCCCCCAAAATGGTGGTTTGTGGCTGTAGATACTGCAACTACAGCCTCGAACCTATTCTTTATCGAAGATGGAAGCATCACCAGAAGCTTCTAACTGAGGAGAATGCTGCTCTTCAAAATCTCATTCAACATGCAGGTCCTTCTCGTCAGCTGCTTTAGGACCATTTGGATGAGGATTCCGGTAGCTTGAGCAACAACAAAGATGGGGAGGAGGATGAGATCGACAACCAGGCTGCCTTGGATACACCAGCAGCAGAACAAAGTGGGAATATGGT
>KQ963077.1:0-15968 GCA_001563735.1 Leucoagaricus sp. SymC.cos
TCTTGACAGTAACATTTCCCAAGGTTTCAACTGAGCGGAACTCGAGGAAGCTCAGAATCGCTTGAATACGTTTGTTCTGATGATACTAGAATAACACGACCCCAGTTCTCCTCGCCTCATCTCGATGTGAAACTTAGAATCGTCGGGTACGAAAGAAGAAACAAGCTGGACTACTAAAAGTGGAACGTCCGTTAATCGACATAGGACACAGCAGCTCTGTCTACTCACAGTTCCTTCTCAATGCTCGCCAGATCAAAAGGTACACGGCGTTGTCTGTCATTCAAGTACCCCAACTGTATCGACCCGAGTACCGAGACAACAAATAATCCTGAGTGCAGAGATATGAACAGAATACTAGCCCTCGGTGCCAACTTGCCATTTTCGTACAATGCACTGACAGGAGTAGTGTTCTGCGCCACAGATTCTCCTGAAGATGGTAAGTTCGCAGTAAATCCACCAGTGAAGGCCTTGAGCGCAAAACTCGCCATTTTCGTACAATGCACCGGCAGGAGTAGCGTTGCGCGCCACAGATTCTCCCGAAGATGGTAAGTTCGCAGTAAATCCACCAGTGAAGGCCTTGAGCGCAAAGAGCGTGTAACTCCCTCTGTAAGCTTGGTCGTCTATACTTAGGATGGTAAATAGAGGTAAGCAACGATATATGGGTACTGACGACATTAGCTTACAACTCAACCTCTTACATCTACCATCTTTCTTAATCACTGTACTCTCGATACGCGTATCTCTCTCTCTCTCGAATATACAGCTTAGATCTCGCTTTCCTCGTGTGTCTATAATGTGTATCTATTGTGAACAATCTCTCTAGTGAGTCCTCCGCGGGCTTACATCCTCGATTAGTGGGAGACCTAGCGAATTGAGGTGCCAGGCATCGTCGTTTTGAACCTTCATCCCAGATGCGAAAAATAAAGCCAACCCCATGGAATCCGTACTATTACTGAGCTCCTGTTCTGGAAAGTGCCCAGGAAAAAAGTGTTCGCTCTGTGGGTTGATCGATGTTTTTGATCAGAGAATCTGTAAAGTCCTCCGATACAACTCTGATATCTGGGGAGCTTGGGTCAGTTGTTGGGTTTAGCTCGACGACTCCGGAAGTAAAACGGAGCTGGGGATCACAAATATGGAAAGTGGCGAGAGGAGGCGATATGTCTTGGCCTGTAATATGCGTGAGGTCAGCAGTTGGTAGACCAGTTAAATCGATCTTGTAATTGTTAGGCAGCATGAACCCTTGCCCAACTGACTGTACCAGGCTTTCGACGTCTTCCGGGGCAGCCCTCCCCGCGGCCCACTCATAACTGAAAGTTATCAGACAGGTAGTGGTTGAAGCCACTAAAACGGCAACTGTGCGCCAGACGTTGAAAAAGGCGACAAAGACACTTTTCACTGTCGAGAGATGAATAATCGACATATGGAGGGGCCAGGAAAAAGATAATCACGTAAGGGCTATAATTGGGACTTCAAGGATAAGGAAAGGGAGAAAGTTGAGCGAGAGGAGAGAAGAAAGGTGCGACTTTGGAGACATCTAGATCAACGATTTGACAAGGGAAATATTTAAATGAGCACTCTTCATGGTTTTGACATAGTAGCGTTATTACGAGCAGAAAGCGGGGATGGGCTCGTGCGACCAAGCCATTTATCTCTATTTGGACAGCCTGACAAAAGCAGTGTGGCTACGGCATGTAAGTAGAAGCTCATCTGGTTCTGATATTAAACATTGATCATGGCGCTGAACTGCTATCGTGAGATAACAGAGGGTTGGCAATGATCGCACGGCAAGCACGCGGAAGAACGAAGCAGGTCAGTCGGCATGGGGAACCAGCTAGTGCCTCTTGATTCATGAAGTCCGAATCTCCTCCAGTTCTAACTCGGGCTAAGCTGGCTATGAGCTACGTGATCATTCGCTTTTAAGCATGAACAGCCTTACCTTTTCGCGTAGAGAGAACTACTGTCATTGGCTATTGAGCGAGTTCTTCATAACGCCCTCGTTGGGCGTCCAATACCACGCTGAAGAATACAAAGTTTCTCGCAGCCGGTCTGGTGAGGCATCATCAGCTCTTCAATCTACGCACTCGAGGATGTGCTCGAAATGTTATCTCACTGAATCAATTCGATAGTCTCGTCTTCACGAGATACAATCCGGTCAAGGAATCACTTGAGTTCCTAGCATGAATTGTTAGGCTGACTTATTTATCCGTGGCCTTGGGATTGGCGTATGCGCCTTGGTATGACTATACATCGCGGAATGAGTCGTTTGGATATTTTGTTGGGATAGGTAGGTTTAGGCCAAGGAGGCGGATTGCGTTCAGTAGCTGGGTGAATCCGCGACGGGCGGTAGCAGTGGTGGACTCAGTCAATCATGCCTGCATACATGTAAGCAGATATGAAATGGTTATAAAGATGGATGGGACGCACAGGTTACGCTCTGCCCAAAAAACAACACCATTCCATCTTCAAGTTTATGCGCCCAGTGGCCTGTCGTGTGGTACACTAGGGTTTAACTTCTCCGAAAGTTCCTTGGTCGTCAGCTCATAAGAGTCAAAAGAAAGGAGGTAGAATAGTATACCGAATGCATAAGGGTGCTTGCGCGACGTCTTCCAATCGCCGAAATCGTAAAGTTATTGTTCCACCTCATCAAGAGAGATAATGTACTCCATGACTTGGTCTCCTCAACAAGTTGATGTAGGAAGACGTGTTGCAGAGAGGCTTCTGAACCACTGGATGTGCTCACACGGCTGGTTAGTATAGGACTCATCCTTACCCGGCGCGCTTTCCTGCCTGAGGCACTCGGACCTGGAAGCAAGTTAGGCGATGACAGGGCCCCGTGACACTTGCCGATTCCGGGTGGCGCAAGTCCTCGATTTGAGCGAGGATAAGTGAGGCCAGTGTCACACGATGTACCATGAGAAGCTTACTGACCGGAAGCAAAGCAGAGTAGACAGTGATCTCAATGGTACGGTGACGAGGGTGGGGTGGGAGGAATTCAAAAAATTGAGAAGGGAGAGCGGTGAGTCCAGCGTGCCGCGCGACGCCCGTCGGTAGAGGACTCATGGTGGGAGAAGGAGAGTGACGGTGACTCGCTGTGATTGTCGCGCTGGGTCGAAGACCCTATTCTACCGCATCGTTACATTTTCCTGAATATCTGCCATGCAAAGCAACGGCCCGCTCCCGCAAGACACAAGCACGCACGCACCCCTCGCTCGTGTTCGTGCTTTCTTGGCCTCCAACAAAGGGAATTCCAGTGGCCGAACGATCAACACCTGAGGCTCGTGATCCGATCATCCAACTCGGGTCCAATTGGATAATTAGTGATTAGAATTTGGAGATAATGATAGATTGGGAACCGGCCCATAGGGAGTCAAAATAGATCATTTGAAATGAAATAAATTGATTGTAATGAACTGAGTTGTTGTTGACATTGACTGAGCGAAAATGACAAAATTTGAAAGAACATCAAAATTTATCAAAACAATTGGGATTTATCGTTAAAAGAGGGGCCACTTATTGAGAATTTGACGTTTGACACTGAGGCATCATTGTTCCTCGTTTTTCATCAAATTCAATCGATTAAGTTTCGACTGGGGTTGAACGTTGAACAACGACAATAGTCACGTCTGGCTTGTTTAGCTGGTTTTCGCTTGTCTCCCTCCTTCCTTCTTGTCACGAATGACGGCCTCTCCTGTTCTTGTATCCTATCTCAAGGTGAAAATATGTCCCCAAACCTCAAACGTTGACTGACGTTCATACTGCCAAGTTACCACCTGATGAACAATCCTTCTTTAGGTTGGGAAACATTCTCGAGATATTCAAGGACAAGCTCGAACAGCTCATCTTCGCACTTGCCGCCACACAAGGTCCTGAGAAACCTGATCCCCTGGCACCAGAAATCAGAACGTTGCTCGATCCCCTAATAAAACTCGCCTCCAAGCAGTGTGCCAACGCCGCCGTAAATGTAGTTTCTCTCGTAGACTTCGCCTCACGCTCGTTGGAACTAGTGAAAGCCTCGTCGATGGCATCTCCAGGACAAGGGGTGTCGGACGAGGTCGAAGAAGTCATTGCTTCAGCAAAAGACAACGCACGCTACTGGGAGGAGGCTGAGAAGGAAATGAGGCACTTTTCTGAGGAGATTGTCTCCACGGTCGACAAGATTACAGCTGTACTGAGGAGAGGTGCGTGTATAACAACATCTCATCTCATCTCATGAGATTAAACTGATTCCTTACGCAATGTAAGACGACAGCAGAGTAGTTGCGATGGTCTTTAACGATACCAATTCACAAGCTGTCAATGATATGGTACGTGCGGCCCAGGAAGGTTGTGCTCTCTTCCGGAAAACCGTGGAGTACCTTCGGGAAGCTGCTGAGCACTTCCGCGATGAGAAGCACCAGGCACAGCTTCCATCACAGGAGGAGGTAGCCATGATGCACCAGAGGTGGAATGGATTCATAAAGGGTGTCAAACCTTTGAGTGATGATGTCTTTACTGGAATTCGCGCTCAGATTAACTATGGCCCGGATCTGAATGAAGCGAGGGCTCGTGCTGATTTCTGGAAACAGTACGGAACGGAGGCTCCTTCAACCTCAACCAAGAAAGACACAACGTCGCGCCAGCAGGTCCCTAAAGCCATCATAGATACAAACGCCCAAGATGCGGAAGTATCGTCATTATCTCCCCAGCCCAGGCACAAACGGTCCTTCTTCCGCTCCTTCTTTCGGTGCATCCTCTCCTTTCTTGCACTTCGATTCAGACGATCTGCTTGAACAACCTTGAAAAAAGTTCGTTTCTGACGGTCTTGGAGGTTAAACGACATTCATAACCCATTGGATCAGCTTTGTAACGCAATTTCAGCGGTTTATCGTATCAAAAGTAACGCACTTTAGAAATGATATGTGTGCTTGCGTTTCGGCCTGGCTCCGGCAAAGGGGGCAAGTTTAACATTGGACTTCAGTCCATGTAACTGTGACATCATCAATGTGGTTGAATATGTCAATTTGAACTCCCCATCAAACTAGCGTGATTGGCCACTTCGCCCCGACATAGAACTTAAACGGTGGCTTATCAGAGATCTTACAGCCCAGTAAGAGTGTGTAAGGTCACACATGAGCGCAACTTACTGACCGGAAGCAAAGCAGAGTAGACAGTAATCTCAATTGTACAGTGACGAGGGTGTGGTGGGAGAGGTTCAAAATTGAGAAGAGAGAGCGGTGAGTCCAGCGTGCCGCGCGACACCCGTCGACGGAGGGTTCATGGTTGGAGAATGGCGGTGACTCTCCATGACTGTCACGCTGGGTCGAAGACCCTATTCTACCGCGTCATTACATTTGCCTGAATATCTGCCGTGCAAAGCAACGGCCCGCTCCCACAATTAACGAACGCGCACGCGCTTCGCTCCTGTTTGTGCTTCCTTCGCCTCCAACAAAGGGTACTCCAGTGGTCGAGCGATCCAGTCCGAGCCGAGAATCATCAGCCATTGACGATATCCCTCCCGATCCAGCGTTAAGGATCGATAGTTCGGAGGGGTTCCACAATCGTTGAGAAATGCACTCAATAAATTGGAGGAGACTACGTCCATGAAGGCTGAAGTCGATGCTACTGGGACAAGGAAATTGGACTGAAGAGAGAGGCAATGAAGAGGATAGGTGCGGTCTCTGACACATTGACGAGTATAAAGTCAATCTTTCCCTCGGATTTCTATTGGGGATGCACACCCATTAACGTTGGCCTCGAAGATTTCCAACCCAAATTGCTAAGCCGACTTGCTTGTCCATCAGGATGCGGCCCGAAATGGCGTATATGATATGGCTGATGAAGACCGTGCCAAAGCGGGTTATGTTGACCCAGAAGTGTAAATCGTGATTCCAATATGTTGCCGATGAAATTCGGTAACCACACCCAGGTACACATGAGCAGGAGGTCAATCAAAAGAAAGGCTAGAGTGACGCACCAACCACGGTCGTGTAAAGCAACCGAGCCTCGATCCCCGTGATGATACAACCCCTCTCTCTCCTTGACCACATCAGAAACGTTCAAAATTTCACCGATGAGTGCTTGATCCTTGAGCTGGAGCTTTCTATGGTCATATGGTCAACCCTTTGGGGGCCCAAAGTGGAAACGAGAGGCAGAAGGTAAGGAACATATCGAACGTCTGTTTTACGATGCATTGGAGCAGTGATCACAGGGGAGTCGTCAGGTGTAATGATGCTGTAAATCTAACTCCATCGTTGGCGTGGAGAAGAATTAGGGGGTATCGAGGTTTCTGAGAGTCAGATAACGGCTACAGCGTAGGTAGGGAAGGAAAGATCTTTGCGAACCGACTAAGCGGAGAGGATGAATTAGGAGCTACTCCCATTATCAACTATGATCGTAGTAGGGATATGCAAGAGAACGAGGCCAGTAGTATCGTTAAACTCTTCAACCCAATTTCGGGACATCGATAATCTGCAGAAACTTGGTCAAGGGGTGGCCCGCTGCCGAAGGCTGCGGCCTCATCACTCCTGAAAACAATGAGGTGGATGAGTGAAAACTTCAGCGTTAACTGAGCACACATGTTGCCGTTCCCTCAATCATTGCCTTGGGAGACAAGCCAATGTAGCTGTCTTCGAGGCTTCAGGCCAGAGCCGATAGGCTAGCTTGCTCCTCTATCGATTCCTGTCGACCATATGTGGTCGGAAGAGATTGAATGCGTCTGAATGTGCTGAAGACACGATAAACCGATTTGACCCAAGGGTGTGACTCCCGATCGCTGTCTGCGTGTTTGTGTCGAATCGTACTGGTAATCACTGGACTTAAGCAGGAACTCTAGACGCGTATGAGTTAATTTCGAGGAAGGTAAAGTACCGGATAACTCGCCAATTGAGCCCGGGTAAAACGACTGAGCCTCTCCAAGTGAAAGCACTAGTATAGAAGCAATTTCCGCTGCTTCTCCATAATCAATATCAGAGGATGTTTTCCCGCAGGTGTGACGCTTTTCTATCCAACCTCACGATGAACGCCTGCCTGTGAGCTGGAAAGGCCCAGGATCAGCTCGTGAAAATACGAAGAAGAAAGGAGAGGGACCTTATATGAGAATGTCTAGCTCACGATACATTGGAGCAGGCAGTCGTTGATAGCCACGCAGCAATTTGAACCCCTCGTTGGTTTGACGAAGAAAAACGAAGTGAGTGTTCTTCGGGTTGATTATGGTCACAGCACCGGGGAGAGGGGGATATCGACAGAAATCTGCGAGGCAATGCGATGAAGTCAAGAGGGACTGATCCCCCTTTCTTGGAACCATAGTATCGACAGCAAAGACGATGGAGATGGTGGAGAAGAGTTCAAAAGAACGAGGGAGGTGTGACCATGCTCTGCCTCGCCGTACGAGATCGTGTCCCAGGGCTCGAGTTCGAGGACACAAGCAAGTGGGTTGCAGCGAGTCGATATGCTTGGTTCGTTGACGGGACCAGAACTTGGAGTATTAGGTCAAAACCACGAGATCACCGGCTCAAATAAAGTATTGATATGACTCACCAGCAGTGGATAGTCGTTCTCTGGCTCTCCTTCTGCTCGCTTTTGCCGTCAATGTATTGTCTATTCCATGTGAAAATCAATGGAAATGACGACGGCTATCGGTGAGTATGGCTTGGAACGATGCAGGCCATTGACATTAAATACATCAAAGTCATACATGCAACATTGGTTCCGTATCCATTTGAGATTATCCAGGTCGAGTTCGACACGCTGTATGGGTTTCGAAACTGTAAGTTGGGTAACGCGAGGGATGGTGAGGAAATTCACGATTGTAGCACGGATCCAGCGCTATCTTCAAAAGCTCTTTAACTTCTCATTCTTTCGCATAGACCGTAACAACGAAGCGAGGGAGGCGGAAGAATTCGATATGAACTTGCAGGAAGACATAGGTGAAGAGACAGGCGCGTGAGTTGGGGCGTCCCACACAGCCACCGGTTACTCAAGCTATACCGGAGATCAGTCTCAGTACACATTTACACTGATCTAAACTAATCATCCAAAACTGTGCTTCCTCATATACCTTAAATATATGCTTTCGGGTTCGTAAGCCCTATCATTACAATTTGTATACTAGAAAAAGAGTGCTTCGAAATCGTTTTTCCCCGTCATACCATATCTCCCGGAGTAACTTTCAAGTCATTTTCCAGTGCATTGAGACCGTTCAGCTCATTGGTAGACTCATCCCAGGAATCCCTCCTCGTGTTCGACGTTGGTTTGACAAACCGTATCATAGACACCTGCCCAGTCTGACTCTGACCATCTTGAGGGCCAAGGCCATGAGAATCATTATTTCCGTTCGAACCAATGCCGTGAACGGTCGTCGAGCTAGGATATGAGCCGATCTCGGTGCCTCTTGCAGAGGCTTTGTAATATAGACGTTGGTTAAGAAGAACCATGAAGCAGTTGCTATAACTTTCAGTAGCGTAGTGATCAGAACATGCTGTGATCTGAGAATAGTGTAGAGAGACGTACAATTTCCCAATCAGATAACCACTGAAAAGCAAGTTGATCAGAGATGATACAAGGTCAACAACGTTACTGCGTACCCTGCGATGTAGGTGTTGGTTTGCTAATGAGAACAAGATCAGTACCTCTAAGGCGATAGCAATACTCGAGTAGCCAACAGAGGACGTACAGGTGGAGCGAGTGGAGGTATGAGGAACATGACACAAATGGCAATTGCCAGTGCGGCTGGAAAAATCAGTGCTCGCACAGAACCCTTGCTCACGTTGGTACCCACTAGTCAAAGCATTTGTCTCTAATGTCAATACCAGAAGTCGTTTGACAGTTGCTACAGTTGTTCGATTCGAGCTTTCTTTCCGGTATCTCAACAGCTGCAAGAGATGTATCCGAGTGTAAGCGCTAGCTAACACCCACTAACAAATCAACATGATACATACCAAGTATGTCATAGAACTCGCAATCAGGATATCCGCAACAGCGCTTGAAAACAGCCAGAGCTATACAGTTTGCCAATATCAACACTATACTGTCTCTGAAATAAAGTTACCAACATAAAGAGTGACACGCCAGACAGGTGCGAACGCAAGAATGCTTGTAATCATCCTACACTGCAGTTGGCCGTAAGATGAACGAAGAGTGAATTACATGTGTGGGACTCACATAGATGCCAATCAATATGCCGTTCACGCACGCCACCAAAGCCAGCTGTTGAGAAGATGTTAACGTTACTATTCACGGATGAGTTTCATCAAGCATGTACGGACAAACGAAATGATGGCTGGAAGGACTCTCCACTTCCCAAGCCTCCAAACCCTCCAACAGTATACAAGTTGGACAACGAAGGCAATAATAGCATCCATAACCGGGGAATTTATACTCGCGTAGTTAACATTGAATATTTTGGTATAATCTCCGAAGTTGTATACAAACCAATAGAATATGTCATCCATTGTCATAAACGTCTGAACGGTATCCACCAAGAAGAGAAAGTGCACTGAGATGACAGATATTATCGTGGCAACATATCGAGATGAGAGAGGCTGCATACCTATGGCTTGAAGGAACCTGTGGTCTCGGTTCGTGTTGACGAAATGCATGTCTTCAAAGGAAAAAGATTTCGAATTTAGTTGTAGTGTTCGCAAAGTTCACAGAAAACATACAATATTGCATGACAAGAATTCCATACAGACACCAGTTAAGGGTCACGCCAACAAGCTGTTACTCAGGTTCAGGACGAGAATCAAAGATTTGTGAGATGTACTGATACCCACCGCTGGACCTGTTCTGTAAAACCCTCATTTGAGTTGAATGCAGTCGGACAACAGCGAGATCATACAATGGCTTACACAGATGGCCCAGTAGTGGGAAATGGTGTCGAGGTAAAATTCATGACAAAATGACTTATTGGAGAAAAGTGGGGGAAGGACAGCGGCGAGTGGGCATTTTATTAATGAATACTTCTCTGTTTTTAGGGTCCGAGTCCACCGTACGTTGACCTGGAATATGTTGTTGACCCGCGTCGAAATCTTGTACTGATCAATGGCAGATACAAATCTTTCTCCGTTTGTGGTTTACATTCCCAAGAGAGATATTATTAGCATGGCGGGCAGTAACGAAAGCTTCCCATCCTGTCGCAAACTCCCGTTGCGCAAGGCCGACGATAACTTTGTGATTATCGAGATTATATCTCCCTTCCGATCTATGGGAATCGTATATCCCTCATATTCAAATAATGTTCAAATTATTTTGAAGCTTGTGCAGGAGCATCTCGAGAAGCATTTTCATCAAACATTCACACAATGCACGAGGTAAAGGTGGTTGCAAGCTGTGAGAGCAGTAAGCCTGCTCAACACTGCGCATCAATGAAGAACTAGATGAGAATAACGTGTCGAGATTTGTCACGTTAGGAAGAATACTGGTGTTGCTTGAAATAGTCTTAAAAAAGCAATTTTGAGATTAGCAAGTGAACACCGCGGTGATGGTTGCGCGTTGAGATTGAAAAATGCAACAATTGCTGAGCGCCAGCATGCTGAAACGTCGCATGACGTCAATAAGTCCTGAGTCCGACATTTGAGGAAAAGAGGCAAAAGGGGGTAGAAAAACTCACATCTTGATGAGAGGGCACCGTATGGGAACCGATGAGTGGGTGATCCGGTCGGCATCCGAGAATACAATTTCGTCTATCTTCCGCTTTCTTGTGTAACCGCCTACGACTCTCCCTCAATTTTTACTCCTGGCTGAAGTGGTTATGGGCTAAGCAACCATTCATTTATGAGGTTATACTCACCCTCACGCGTGAAGAGAGCCACGATCATTGACGGTAGGCTTGAAGATTTTCGAGACGCACTGCTCGTTCTGCATCCCGCTTACGCTAACGTATACGAGCTTCGTCCAGCCTTTTGGATAATTCAACAACATCAGCTCCCTAGTCATTACACCCAAGGATCGATTCTGAATGATACCTCACCAACGATTCCTTCGCCTTGGGATCGTATCGAATTCCAATCAGAGGATTGGTCGTCATGCTCCAAACGTATCACACACCTCAGACAATTCAGGTTCGGTGACAGTCGACGAAAGTAACTAGGAATTAATGAACGAATCTGATTCGTCGATTGATTCGGCAACACGCAAATGAAACAAGTCTGAATCGATGACAAAATCGATAGAAAAGAAAAGGAACGGCATTGACTTTAATGGTCGATTTTATTCTCGAATCTAAATCACGAATTATTTCGGCTCTCGTTGCCGAAACTATTGACAATTTGGGATTGAGGACAATTATCATCGTGTGATTGCGCCCCCTGAGTACCCTGACATGAGAAGGCACTCAGGGGACGATCTGATAGCTTCGGCAACAGGGGCCCCCGAATTAATTTGCTATATAGATTTCAAAAGCGATTTCCGTTCCTTGTTTTCGTCGATTTTGTCATCGATTCTGAATCAGCGATTAACTCACGAGCGCAGAACCGAATTGGTGGACAAATCAGATTTATTTATTAATTTGTAACTACTTTTCATGATCGGTATCGGACCTGAATTGTTTGAGGTGTCATTACAAACAATTATCATCGTGTGATTGCGCCCCCTGAGTACCCTGACATGAGAAGGCACTCAGGGGACGATCTGATAGCTTCGGCAACAGGGGCCCCCGAATTAATTTGCTATATAGATTTCAAAAGCGATTTCCGTTCCTTGTTTTCGTCGATTTTGTCATCGATTCTGAATCAGCGATTAACCCGAATTGGTGGACAAATCAGATTTATTTATTAATTTGTAGCTACTTTTCATGATCGGTATCGGACCTGAATTGTTTGAGGTGTCATTACACCGACCATCACAATCCGCAGTTTTGGTACCAGTGTAGATGTGTTGATGGGTTGATTCGAGTATATGAGGGTGGATTGATGCCGAAAAAAAGAAGGTTCGTGTGGGATCTTTTGATACATTCACCTCAAACCGCAACAGCGGTGGGTTCATGAAATCCTTACCTATGCGCGCGCGAGCAGAGATCAGAGGTCAAAATTTCGAATGTGATGAAACGGACCAAGTGCTGACTGTCAGCTCATCAGAATCCAAAGAAATGTTAAAAAGAAAAGGCATATGTACCGGACGAATAAGTATACTGAGACGTATTCCAGCCCACAAGCTTCTCAGGCCAATCCCTACCCTACCATACAGAATTGGAGTCAGGAGTAGACTCTGTTGACTTTGATGTAGATAAACGAAGCGCAGAATGTTTTTTGAGCCACCAGGCTTGCACCCTTGGGGCGACTGGGACTCGGAAATTCACGACTGCACTCGGATAGAGCACCGAGATGACTGATTGGTGGTGGATGGGTGTTCCATCGTCCGTGTTCTTCCGTCCATTGCATCACTTGTCTCACCCACGTTATTTGATAGCAAAGATGGTGAAAATGAAAGGATGTGAGGAGGTTAAGTCGGAGACAGCGTACATCATTATGTATTCATTCATAAATCTTGGTACAGTGGAAGGAGGTAGACGACATTGAATCTCGGTTCGTCCGAGATTATTCAGGCCAAGCTGTTTCTGGACGCAGTTTTGAAGTTGTCAGGTTTCGAAGATGGTTTTGGAGCACACCAGGACCAGTGTTACACAAATAGGATGTCATGCGCGAGGGATCTTCCGTTGAACTTCCTTCGCAGTAGTTGTGGGGCAGACTGAGAGAGGAAAGGTAAGAGTAGACTTGAACTCTATCGAACTTGAATTGGGCGTTTTACACACCAAAGTCACTCGGGATTCCCCGTGATCCGTAGCCACGCGCCTACGAGGACTGGCTGGAATAAGAATTGCGTTGATGTCGGTCCTCTAGGTGTTAAAACCTTGGCATTTTTAGATAAAACTAACAATTGCCTGTTGGTACATTGTGACTGGCTTGAGCAGTTACGTGGGGTGTACGCGTGGTGTTGCTTGCCATGGCTTGAGTAAGCGAAGGCGCTGCGCTGTTGGATAGCAGTTAACAACTTGCAGTGACATTTTAGATACTTATCTGCCGGCAAGATGGGAGCCAGACCCAAGGAAATAGACAAAGCAACAAAAAGAACAGGAAAGAGCTCATTCCCTTAAGAATGGGCTGCAGAGAGTAGAAGACGGCTTGGAGGAGGTGTATACGCACTCACTGAAGTCGGAACTGAGGGCCTCAGGTCACGTTCCGAAATGGTTTACATGCGCGTGGGAAAGCTCGGCTGAGACTGCCGATGGGACAATCCCATAGGACTTTCCGTTTCCGGCACATTTTGGCACCTAAGACGTCAACACCGAGCCCCTCTCTATTCACTATTAGTTGTGATCGATCTTTCAACTTTCAGGCTTCAAGCTTCAAGAAAAATAAATCTTACTCATATGCTCAATATCACTTAGACTCATCGTGAAATAGCGATGGCGATTATGTAAGAATCAGTCACTCGATAATCGCACGAGACTCGCTGAGGCCACGAAATACACATAGAGGTATTAAATGCTACGGGGATATGACACAGAAAATGTGACAAGATGCATGAAGAATGAAATGAAAACATTCGGGGAAGAAACAAAACAAGACGGGCACGCTAAAAGCTAAGCGAGAGGCTAATAAAGCGAGCTAGTATTCGAGGGGAAACATAGTAGGCCCATATGGCAAATACGAAATCCCGCTCGGACTCGGAGCTGGTTTGTAATTCCAACAGCTTATGCATCATAGGGTATGGGTCGCCAACCGTAGTATGGGTCATCATATAAGTATACCTGAGATCAAATCCTAGAGGAGTGTGTTATGGAGGGCCCTAAATAAGGACCCTCGAATATCCCTATAATGGTCGGAGTCAAAACCGGACAGATCTGGGGCTTTCCCGACCGTTATGTCGGAGGAAAATCGGACAGAACAGCCTCTGGAAGGCCCTGAGGGCGGATCCTCAGGCCGCCATTGGACCGGACAAAGGACCTAGTTGTGCACGCACAATACGGTTAGATCGAATGCCAGCTCGGACATATGTATAGTTGAGTGGGAGTCAACTTTTCTTTCACAGTCTTAGGTACCACAAGCCACCGAGAGGTTGAGGGTTCAAGCCTCAGTCGAGCAAATGTTGCTATTATTCTACTCTATAGAGAAAGACATATGGGCAAGACAGAAATTGATCAATATGTTGTTCTTTTATGTGAAGAAGGCAGGCAGGAGATCCCCGCATGGCCTTGTTATGGAACGTTAAGCTGTTTGCAACATTTCTGGCCTGTCAAATATTGCTGTCCAACTTTTCGAGCACAGCTTTGGATACAGCTTATGCATCATAGGGTATGGGTCGCCAACCGTAGTATGGGTCATCATATAAGTATACCTGAGATCAAATCCTAGAGGAGTGTGTTATGGAGGGCCCTAAATAAGGACCCTCGAATATCCCTATAATGGTCGGAGTCAAAACCGGACAGATCTGGAGCTTTCCCGACCGTTATGTCGGAGGAAAATCGGACAGAACAGCCTCTGGGAGGCCCTGAGGGCGGATCCTCAGGCCGCCATTGGACCGGACAAAGGGCCTAGTTGTGCACGCACAATGCGGTTAGGTCGAATGCCAGTCCGGACATATGAATGGTTGAGTGGGAGTCAACTTTTCTTTCACAGTCTTAGGTACCAGAAGCCACCGAGAGGTTGAGGGTTCGAGCCTCAGACGAGCAAATATTCTACTCTATAGAGAAAGACATATGGGCAAGACAGAAATTGATCAATATGTTGTTCTTTTATGTGAAGAAGGCAGGCAGGAGATCCCCGCATGGCCTTGTTATGGAACGTCAAGCTGTTTGCAACATTTCTGGCATGTCAAATATTGCTGTCCAACTTTTCGAGCACAGCTTTGGATGGCAATTTACGTCGTTCACTCGAGCAACAGCCATCTCGAATGTTTCCGAGTTCAGCCTACTCGCACCCCGGTTTTTCCTCACACTCTTGTTGTCGGAGCCTATATTGAATGGAAACAAAGTATTTTCACTCCATTTGCAGGACCAAGAGCTTCTTCATTCTCTCTAGAATACCATAGGTCAAATTCGGGCAGCTGTTGAAGAATTAGGGCAGAGGGAAGTAGTAACTGAGGAAGTTTAGGGCATATATTCATCATCTTGGTACTACGGTGTTATGGCTAGAGTAGGCTGCCCATGGAATTTTAGCGATTTTTAGCGATTTTTTATTTTTATTTTTGAGAGGTCGGATCCCGAAGTCCGGACAAATTTGACTAAAACCGCTTGAGGTCGGAGGAAAATCCGGACAAAGACGAGCAAATATTCTACTCTATAGAGAAAGACATATGGGCAAGACAGAAATTGATCAATATGTTGTTCTTTTATGTGAAGAAGGCAGGCAGGAGATCCCCGCATGGCCTTGTTATGGAACGTCAAGCTGTTTGCAACATTTCTGGCATGTCAAATATTGCTGTCCAACTTTTCGAGCACAGCTTTGGATGGCAATTTACGTCGTTCACTCGAGCAACAGCCATCTCGAATGTTTCCGAGTTCAGCCTACTCGCACCCCGGTTTTTCCTCACACTCTTGTTGTCGGAGCCTATATTGAATGGAAACAAAGTATTTTCACTCCATTTGCAGGACCAAGAGCTTCTTCATTCTCTCTAGAATACCATAGGTCAAATTCGGGCAGCTGTTGAAGAATTAGGGCAGAGGGAAGTAGTAACTGAGGAAGTTTAGGGCATATATTCATCATCTTGGTACTACGGTGTTATGGCTAGAGTAGGCTGCCCATGGAATTTTAGCGATTTTTAGCGATTTTTTATTTTTATTTTTGAGAGGTCGGATCCCGAAGTCCGGACAAATTTGACTAAAACCGCTTGAGGTCGGAGGAAAATCCGGACAAATTCAGGACCGCCCAAGACCAAAATCCGGACATGGGTTTTTCTGGAAGGCCGACCTTTATAGGGATATTCGGGGGTCCTCCTAAATAGCGCATATAGAGACTGTGTCTAAAGTCGGTGATTTCGGGTCCGGATGTCCGAAT
>KQ963077.1:45295-87059 GCA_001563735.1 Leucoagaricus sp. SymC.cos
ACGACTCCCGCACCATAGAGTGACATCGTATGTGTAGCCCATTCAGCATGGTGGGTTTGACGCCGTACTTTCCAGTTTCTTTGCTATATAAGTGTCAGTAAAATGACTTCAGGAATGACTACCATGTATCAGTATAAGTATTGATGCATCGCGTGTGTTAGACACATGCCAATGTATGAATTTAAACTTACACATCGAAATACCTACCTATGTTTCCAATACATGCATATAAGTGGCACCTACTCAAGTACATGAGAACCCATTCATCAGCAAGTATGGAGATGCAGGGGATGCTCAGTCCTCTAGGTGCTGCAGCTCATTAAATCGTATCAGCGATAATGCCAAATCCAGTATATTAATCAGAGCTATCGTTAAATAATATGAAGGGGAACAGGTACATGTCAGAGACATAGTCGCACCACGAAATCCGCCTTTGACAACTCATCCAAAAGCAAGGGTGACCGTCTAGGCGAATGTGACATCATAAATCCGACGATATGCACTGATCATCGAACACAATGGGCTTCGGGTGTGGGTGTGTGTTTGATCTGCTCGTAAGAAAAGGTTTGGATTCCAATGGCTTGAGATAAACTCAATTCCGATTTGTTGTATAAAGGCGCGTATCACCCTCACCGTAGCGTACCCTCACACGTGACTACGCACACCCGCAACCGCACCCTACCGCACCTGCGGTAGGATGCGGCGGTGCCGGTGCCGGTGCCGGTGTGACATTTTGTGGGGGCTGATGTGTTTGGCTGGATATCGTCCAACTGATAGTCAGTAGATGCACTTCTCAATATTGGAATCCAGATATGAAGATATGCTTGGTTAGGGATCTTGATGGGTAACGAAGACCAGCCTGAAGCTGAAGCGCTGAAGTTTGGGCAACAGCTGCCATTGGTCCGATCTTCGTGGACATTGTCATGATGCGATAACTACGTCAACCCCATGGACGTCACGGTCCGAACTTGCACTGCATCCACAACACTCGGTCAGAAGTTGTTCCTGATCTATAGTGAAGAACAGGAAAGGCGAGTTCAGGAATGATTTAAAAAACAGATTCTCAGAATCTGGAGAGCAACCCATGAACAGTTATCGTGTTCGTGAGTGTTTCTTTAAGACCGTGTACTCCTTTTGAACTTGGCGCTCAATATTCCTATCACAGTGCATACCAATGCCATATTTTCCCACGCCTGGGATCGATTCTCGCTAACCATACACCACCGTCGCATTACCTTATCGGTGCCTGTCAAAGGTGTAGGTTCTATGACTATCACCTCACAGCTCCCGTTGCCACCATCACATAAGGACGAGCCAGCCCCTTGGTTGATAACCTTTTTGTTTCTTATTAGCAACCATGACCCACTTTGAGCTCCGTTTCTTATGCTAAATGCGGATGGCCAAAATCTGTGCCACAATTGGGTCTTCTCACCACATCAGCTCAGCTCTGAGTTAGACGAAGTGGGTGGAGAAGGGCCGCGGCATGGCAAAATAGTGCTACTCAGACGACAATGCTAAGAGTGGTCTGAGGTTACTGGATAATTCTTTGTGTTTTCTACTGCTACAGTAGGTTCAATTGGGAACCCGTTACTAAAGATTATGCCCTTTACAAAACTGTTACTGGTTGGCCTAGACGTAAGCATCTTTGTAATCCCGCCGGAGAACGGCAAAATGCCGCTAAGCTGTCTCTTACCTCACTTGATTGAACAGTTCTTGCTCATGTACCTTGACAGGCGCGTGAAAACTTCCAATGCCAATCGCAGTAACCCCAGAGTATCTGTCGAGTTCATTCAGCCATCAGTCAAGTCTTACCATCGTCTTTGACAATGATGTGTTAATCCGTGCACAGTTTTTGAGGACTATTCTTGATTCAACTACAGGGAAATTATGAGGGCAATAGACTCGGCACACCTTGAGGAGAAGCGACGGCGATTACACGCTCAGATTTCACGCAAAGTGATTCCGCTGGCGGATATGAGGAGCGCTACTTTCAGAGGTCATCGAGCAATGGCGATAGGGGTGATTCTGTGGCTATAAGTCCTGTAAAATCGGAAAAGCCCCTCGTGGCGAGCGTTGATTATCTTTTCTCCACTCTTCCCTCTAACTCGGGTGAACCTGGCCCGGCGGTAGTTCAGTCGAGCACCACGATAACGTTGACAAGGAGACGCCGACTTCGACAGGTGACTAATGAATCGATGACCGCTAGCGTCCAACAGGGCCAACTTATCGATGCCGTATATTAAATCGGACTTACTAAGAATTCTAGTGCTAATGACGACATTGTCTGGCTGCCGCGTCATACAGGGATTTTGGGGTCACGGTGAGATAACTGACTTCGTCTCGCCTTAGCATCATGGTTCCAAGTAATCCTTACGATCAAACGCTTAGTCTGTTCTTATGGGGGGCCTCACATGGAAGATTCAATAAAGATCGAGCATACAATTCCGCGAGCTTGCGTGGAGTTGTTCTCAGACGACGGGCAAATGATCCATTTTTGTTAAAACTTATGATTGATAGCGAGGAATGATGCTGCACCTCGGAGTATCATGATCAAAATAAGGACTGTGATCGCCGACGGTTGCTTAAGGAGGTAAAATTTATCTAACTCGTGTCACCGCGGCAAGCTACAAGACTAGCCTTAAATGCATGATGTGCCACGGACGTCCTGGAATGTCTATTCAAAATCGGCTTGAGCCGTAGTGTACAAAAAGAACCGGTTCAGAAGGCAGCTAACAGGAATGAGTGCTCTGAATACCTCCCGAACCGAAAAGGGACAATGAACGTGAGCACTGGTGTACGGAGACGACTTCATGAAGTTAATAAGGAAAAAAAATAGACCAGAAGTTATACGTTTGTGGGAGAGCTGGTGCACCCCCGAAGATTATCAGAGTGAGAAATGAATTCATCAATACCCTTACATATAAGATGATTGACAGAATTTTAAGGCAAACGCCGGGTGACGCCGAGACCTCATTAATTCAAAAGCTACATGAGGCCTATGCCCTTGTGGTAATTCTGTCGTTTGGGGCGATATCATCTTCGGTTCCTTTCAATGTGCCTGTCGAGCCTGAACGGAGCATGCGCCATCCAGCAATGTTGCACTACAAAAGGAAACCACAGCTTCAAAGTGCTATACCAAGTATGTCACTAATAAAGGCCATTCAGGATGTTATAAAGTGAGGCGCTACAAGTAGTTCGATGAAAGCCCCGCCAGAAATCATTTGTTAACCCACGACAATATCTCCACTGTCATACATCTCTGTTCTTACTCCCGCGCATTGGTTCGCGTCCTGAGGGACCTGACTACGCCATCACTACAATCCCTCCTATCCTTTGTCTATCCTCTTGCTGATCTCGCGTATAGCTTGTAGCCATCCACCAAGGCAGAACGGCTTCGATGACGGAATTCTCTTCTGTATCGCCCTATGGGCCTGCCCCCCGTGGCTTGACTTCGAAGGCCAGTATGAGAACCATGAATACAAAGTTTGTCGGAGCAGTCAAAGATGAATGGAGCCTGTTCAGGCAAGTAATAATTCTACAGTTCTCCGATCAATTCTAAGATGTTTCTTTAGCGACCGAGCATCCGACTACACGATAGGAGAGCCCATTGGTTATGGCTCTTCATCCACTGTGTATATGGCCGCGTATCATCCACCTTCCACAAGTCTGTACAACCCCCAAGCACAACCTATACCATGCGCGCTCAAGGTTTTAGACCTTGATTCCCTCCCTCGGCGGTCTTTACAGTTGTTACAGCGTGAAACGACGCTGATGTCACTTTCGAAACACCCTAACGTTCTGCGAGTACGAGGATCGTGGATGGATGGATGTAAGCTGTACATTGCTCTACGTTTAATGAACAAAGGCAGCGCAGCAGACGTGATGCGTTATGGATGGCCAGGAGGGATGGAGGAAGAGGTCGTTCGGTGCGTCTTGCGACAGGCTTTGGAGGGACTTAAGTAAGTACCCTCGGACATTTTGCATTCAAGCCGAAGAACTCAAAACGTTTATGGTAGTTATCTTCATGTGAACGGATTCATCCACCGCGATGTCAAAGCTGCTAATTTGCTCATCGACGATGATGGGACTGTGCTTCTCGGTGACTTGGGGGTTGGTGCCGACTTAAGCGAAGATTCATCCCACAATATGAGCCCTTGGAAGGGTTATACAATCACGCTTGACCAGTCTAAACAGACCCAGCCACGACCAACGATAAGAAAGCGTAAGTCTTTCGTAGGAACGGTATGCATGTCTTCGTCCGCTGAAGCTCAGCAACTAATGAAGGCGCTATTTGTATAGCCGTGTTGGATGGCGCCCGAGTTGATCGCAGGTCGACAGTATGACTGTGCTGCTGATATATGGAGTTTTGGCATTACGGCGCTTGAACTGTGTCAAGGACGTCCGCCGAGATCGAGGGAGCCATCTAAAGACGTTTTACTAAGAATGTAAGTGAGAAAAAATCTCAATTTCTCGGAGTTTGCACTCACCGTCAAATATCAGTCTTTATGATGTCGCTCCTACGTTAAACCGAGAGGGCGGGGTGCATAGATATTCTCGAGCCTTTAAGGAGATGATCGACAGTTGCCTTGAAAAGGATCCCTCGAAACGGTCAGTCTTATTGGTCATCCTTTTTCATCGTTGATTGATTGGTACCCAGTCCTACTGCAGCTCAACTCCTGCAGCTACCTTTCTTCAGAGGCGCGAAGAAGAAGAACTATCTAATTAATACGATCTTGAGTGCGCATCAATTGTATAGTTCCCGTAAAAATGAATTCACATAAGCGATAGAGGACCTTCCACCTTTAGCCCGCCGCCAGGAACGTCGCACTTTGCGGAATAAACCGACAACAACAAGTGTTGATTCATGGGACTTTACCTCTACCGTGCAGCCACCCACAACCTTTGGCCGACACGGCGCACAGCTTGATTATTTGCCGAATTCTGCACAAGACCCTGTGGAGGTATCGATCGGTGTCTTCGACTTTGATGACGATGAACCCTCTTGTCCGCGAAAATACGAAGAGCAACGTCCATCGACTTCTTCCTCCTCCGGATGTTTATCGGAACATAATAGTACTGGTGGCAGCTTGTCGATCCCGCTTACCGATGATTCTTCATTCTTCGAGTCGCCACCAAGTCCCTTCCAGATACAAAGACAGGACCCCCATGTTCAGCCATCTTCGTTGCCTCAGAGTGAAGGGTCACGGTCTGCGAAAAAACGACTCTGGTCAAGAATAGCTTCAGGGGTCAGAAAACCTTCAATTCCCAAAGGGCAGTTGTCATAGTTCTTGTTTTCAATAATTTTGTACTAGTTCACGGCTTGAATGGGGGGGGGGGACTGGAACCCATCTAGCGGTGAGATGCCGAAGCCTTGAGTGAGTTTTCGGTGATGGAGCGCTTATGACGTCTAAGAGTGCTGTTGGACAAGATTCCCATTCGACATTTCGGCGGCGGCGCTGTTCGCGAACAATTATCAAGGTAGAAGAGAGTCAAGAAGGGCTTAAGGGTAAGGCCTTACAGCCCAGCTGAGTGGGAGACATCCATCGCGGGCTCTCTGATGCAAAAGGGTTTTGTCTGGCAGGACCCAACGAATATCACCAGTGGACAAGGTTAGGAAGCTAGACCTGATGTGGGCACGAGATGATTGGTAGATCTGTCACTTGTTCTGTTATTTTTATGGCTTAATACGTAGGAGTTATAGGCGTATGGCCCATTACATTGGTTGACAACCAGCCTACCAGCTCTAGGGAAAATTCACCCGAAAACATCATGGGGGAAAATGAGTCCAAAGACGAGCAGTGTCAGTGACACTGTGGATTAGTTCCAGGGCAGATCAAATTGGATCATTACCCGAGTACTCCTGAAGTAGATTCTCGATATCTTTGCCTTCACGAGGTGTGAACTTGCACTTGAAGGGGAGCGGGGCACTATGTCAAAATAAATCATGAGACACAACCCATATACCATTGTCACTGGATCTTACGAGACGACAGATTCAGCGGGAAATTCGGGTTGAACGTCAATCGGTAGTCCCTCATCGTTCAGAGGAGGAGATATGTCGAAAAGGTACAGGATGGATGCAGCCGTGAGACGAAGCATTGATAAGGCGATCGTCCTTCCTGGACATATTCTACGATGATTAAGTAAATGACAAAATGGCAATTCAAGAGATCTCACCTCCGTCCGAAGCCAAAAGACACGACTGTTTCTGGATCAAGCAAGTCGTCTCGGAGGGACCCGTCGGGGTTGATAAAACGCGAGGGGTCAAATTTAGTTGGATTTGGGAATACGTCTTCGTCATGTAGCATCGCGCTAGAGCATGTCGAAAGGGTTAGATGTCCATGAAACTAGTGAAGGTTCGAAGATTGGACTCACTATGAGTTTGGTATGATCGTGCAATCCTTTGGGATGTAATAGCCATTATATGTATCTTCTGCGGTTGTAAGGTGCGGCATACCCGCAGGAATACTCGGATTCCACCTGATGTATGCATGAGGAATGAGAACATGGGTGGGAAGGAATCGGGGCTCACCTCAGCACTTCCTTGACTACAGCAGAGAGGTACGGCAGATGTGAAAGGTCCGAAAGTTCTGGGAGTCGATCCGGACCAAGCACTGAGTCGATCTCTTCCTGCACTAAGCGTTGGACACGAGGGTATATGAGCATTGCCAATATGAATGTCATGGTTGCAGAAACGGTTGTATCAGAAGCGGCTGTAACAATCAGGTGAGTCTTTTTCCTGTACAGCTGCCTACAAGAGAATAACATACCGCCAAACACTTGTGTTGCCGTCTCCTTAGCGCATAGGGCTTGTTGCTCGAAATCAGACTGATCACGACAGTTCTCCAAAGTGGCCGAAATGAACGATTCGCGAGCGGCTCCAATACCCTTCGTGGAGGTGGTAAGCCCTAATCCCTATCCAATGAGAATGATGCAAGCTTACTATGAGATCCACCGACTCCTGATATGGCCTGTTCATCATCTCCAACAGTTCTTCCCTGACTTCTCTCCCAAACCGCTTGAAATGTGCCCCAGGCATCCATTCAGGCACATATTTTAGCTGGGGAATAGCATTAACAAGAAACTTCACAGGCGCAACAACCGCAGTAGAATCAACCAGCGCTTTCTCAAAGTATTGGACAGTTGGATCGTGTCGTCGTTCAATGGGAAGTCCGTACGTCATTGATATAGAAAGTCCACCAATACAACTAAGTTTAAGATATGGTCAGCGGTAGAGCGTAGGTTTCAAGCTGACTCACTCAAAGATATGCTTATCAAAATCCTCTGGATGTTCATAGAGATTTGGCAACAAACCCTTGCGAAGGAATTCAAGCGCCCTCTCTTGTATGCGAGGAAAGCACTTCTCGGAGAAGTATTGCTGGAACATTCGTCGGTGGTCTCTCCACTCGTCGCCGTATGGCATCGACGCAAAGTAGTACGTTAACCCGACACTACGCCAAGTTAGAGTGTCTGGTTGGTTTAAAATGGGCGAAAATTTTCACGTACACCTCCCTGAGCATTGGGAGTGTCGGTCTATTTTATTTTAGCATCCGGAAGAGGATAGTTGGTGGAAAAAGACCTACCTGCTAGAGTACAACGCAGAGCGCTTGTCCAGCAGCTCCTGGGCCATCGTCAGATCATTCAACACAATAATGGGTTTTCCCATCGCTTCCAAGTAGATGATTTTCGAACCTGTTGGGTTTCAGTCGATTTCAAAGCGATATGCACCAATCTGTCCTTACCAAGACGTTTTCCGAGCTCCTTGAAGTAAACGTGTGGATTTCGGAGCGGCATATCGAATGCATTTCCAACCAGTGGCCATTTGGGAAGCCCAGGCGGTAAAGGAAGGCGCCTTTTACGACGATGACGATAGACTACATGGACAGCGGCACATATGCAAAGGATAAGGAGGTCTTGCAATCGCACGCTGAGCATTGTTGGTGATGGGATATGAAGGTCACGTCCAGGCTGAGCCAAGGTCGCAGTGTTGTTTTATGAGCCTGCTTTCGGGGGACCTCTATTTATCTCCTGTGTAGTCTGATGCAGGGAATGGTGTATAAGGACCGGGAAAAGACTCCATCAGAACATTCCATCATACCGTGGTGGTGCTTGTTGAGATTGAAGGATTTCGTATCACGGATCATGACACGTTAGCCACAAGCTGCAGAATAGAACGTCCAACAGGCAAGGACCAAGACGAGGAGAGGATAACGAAATCCTGGAGGATCTGCGTCTTTAACTCACAAAAAAAACTGGCAAAATCGAACAAGGGTGAGTCATAAATACATCGTTATGCGAAGGTGGTGGCGGCTAATCCCGGCGAGTTTCTCACAGTCCCGCACCCTGGGCAGCCTTCTGTGACATTGCACCTAACTTAAACTTGCTGCGCTCAGGACTAAAACTGGTTGATATTCCTCACGTCGACAAGGAAATTCGATAAGAAAGCCCTGAGAGAGGACACCGTAAAAGACACATGGAGCGGGATACTAGACAAGGAAGAAAAAGACGACCTGCCGAGAAGCTGGCTAAAAAGACCTGGGGTTTTAGTGGGTATTCGGCTCTTCAGGGCCAGAGCCCCACACACCTGCGGAGGGAGTGCGTGAATGCATTTCCCCAGGAGTGGGAGATAATAATATCTTTCTAGCGAAATCTCGCGCGTAAGCCGACCAAAGAAACTGACCTCGCAGCCGTGCAGGTCGTGACGTGAGCCAGACGTCAGCTGTCGGAGGTCTTAAGGCTCCACCCAAAAACAAAAACTGGTTGATATTGATCAATTGATCAACAATATTTGATGTGTAGATGAGGCAATGACATAAATAGAACAATTTGTATTGGATGTCCAGCCAGACTGAGCTGGCACCGTCGCGACGATATCGCGAAGAAGCGCCATGATCCACCCCATCAGCCTTTGTTCATAAGTGAGAGAAATGCGAAATGATGCACTGTATTGTTCAAAGCTAAAGGTAGGACGGTAGAATGTGACACGGAGGTATTATGAGAAGTGTCACGGTTCCGATCGAGGAAAAGTATACACGAATAGTTCAACTTCGAATCGTCTCTCGTAGCCAATCAAGCAGGTTCCGAGCACAAGCATTCCCTAAGAAGCCCTTCAGCGTCTCTCCCTTGGTGAGAGGTTACTCTGTACTGGATGGCAATGGTCGTCACCAGATGCTTCGATTTCAATCTCTTTTGGTGGAAAGTGCGGGTACTACGTACTACGAAATCAGCTTGGCCTCAGGGAGCCTTGGCTTCACTTCAATCGGTATTCCAGCTTCATCTAGAGCTGGGGGAATGTTGAACAGATGCAAGATGGACACGCCTATAATCTTCAGAGCTGAACGTGCAATGTGTGCTCCTGGATACATCCTATTAGGGAGCCGATCGGTCAGATCCGAGTAAAGAAAAGCAGACTCGAGATACCGGTCACCTTCGGCCGGGGCTAGTAGCAAGGATTTCTGGATCTGGGAGGCCACGAATGATACCGTTGGTCATCAATCTTTCTGGCAGAATTAAGGATTCTCCCATGGTCTTGGCGTTGATGTGATTTCAGGTACTCACCTCAGAACTTCTTTCGCAACGGCTGATAGATACTTGTCCCGTATCCGAGAAATCAGATAGTCAATCAGCTCCTCTAACGGCATTCAGTTCTTGAACTTGTGCCTGGACTTCGGCAATACATCAGCGGCGGTGATCTCTGAAACACCTGAATCAAAGTAGATTCAGCTATTATTTGGACGTAGAGAGAAGTTGGAATTTCTATAAATATCACCGTAGACCTGAACTGCTATCTGTTTGATGTACCGGATTTGACTAACATACCCCTCGGAGTTCGACCCCTCAACATTTTAACAGCTGCCAGTCCATGTAGACATGTGAGCCATGTGTTCAAGCTCGAATTCAACCACACACTCCACTGGCCTCGAGATTGTACCCATGGCTGGATCTTTGAAAGTGTCCCAAGGACCTGACCTTAGTGCGATAACTTTCTGAAATAATGAGTAGGGCTCACCGACTAGAATGAAATGCGGATCGCTTCTCAAGGTCATGAGCCATAGTAGTATTGTTCAAAATGACGCCCGATTGACCGGGGGCTTCGAGGTACATGATCTTGAACCCTACAGCGTAGAAACTCTGAGGAAGATGTGCAATTTTTTGACTAGAAGAACTCCACCTAGTTTATTACCTAGGTCCTTGTAGAGGAAAGGTGGTTGATACCATAAACAGGTTGTCTATGACCGGCCATCGTGAAGGACCAGGAGGCAGTGGAAGCACCGCTCTGTGACGGTGATAGTGATAGTAATACACAGACAGGGGAGAAGCTTTCTTGAGACCTGAGTATTGATGGCAGAAATGGTGTCACTTGAAGCGCAGATATCGCTTTCGCCTAGTTATCGAGGAACCGCAGATATGGGTAGTCTGTATATAAGAACTGTTTTCCTATTCCATGACATGTTCAGCATTTCTGGTTGTGAATATCGGCTTCTTTTACTCACCTATGGATAACATGAAAGGTCAAGTTATGATTGGAGGCACAAAGCCAATTTTCGAAAGGAGGAGTTTCATGTACAGGCGACCCTCATGAATTAGAAAAACAAGGCCGCTGCGTGAGTAACTGGACGAAGGGCCAGTCGTAAAGTGATTTGTATTATAACAGGAGCCGCATGGTGCCTCGAGGAATTCACCGCCCATAGAATCGTCGAGAGGGAGGGATGAGACAACCGGTGGGGTTAAAGTTTGTGCTAGAAGAGATCAAGAGGTAACGCAGAGGTAGCCCAAGGAGGCAGCGGGACTTAGGGAAATGCGAAAGTGGTTAAACTTAGAGATGCTATCCGAGCGATTCATTCCG
Source organism: Leucoagaricus sp. SymC.cos (assembly GCA_001563735.1). NCBI lineage: Eukaryota > Fungi > Basidiomycota > Agaricomycetes > Agaricales > Agaricaceae > Leucoagaricus > Leucoagaricus sp. SymC.cos. The sequence goes on from KQ963077.1 coordinate 56,142, forward strand.
AGTCAGTTCGGAGTTGTCACGTGTGATTCCGGTGCCTGGCGCTTCGTCTCTTCTCTTCGTTCGGAGTCCACCTCGTCTCTTTTGACGATTTCAAGCCGTCAGTCACCGCACCGATCAACGACCTTAAAGAAAAAAATCTCGAATCAATTAGACAGTATTATCACCTGTTCTGCTTGTGCTTTAGTGTGTAGTACCATATCTAGTTTGTGTAATGATGCTACATGCTCCCTGAATTCGGCTGGTTGATGCCACGCCGCTAACTCCAAGACGTGGATTCACTGAAAGCACAAAATATCAGCTTAATCAACATTGTGAACCCAACATTGAGCAATGGATCCATTAGACGTCAGCGGTAGCAATCTCGACCCCTCAGATGATGCATCTCACTGTGGGATCAACACCCGAGCATTCCTGTAGCAGACCTCCAATACCCTTCCCTTCACGAGGCATGAACTTGCACTTGAAGGAAAGAGGGTAATTATCATGGACACATCGTGAGACACCGATAATGCAAGATTGTTGTTGGATCTTACGAGACAGCAGATTCAGCAGAAATTTCAGGCTGCACGTCAATTGGATTTCCCTCGTTGTCAAGTGCAGGGGATATATCAAATAAGTATAAGATGGATGCTACTGTTATGAAAGTATAGACAAGGCTATCTCCCTTCTTGGGCATATCTCAGCGAAGGAACATTGATGAAAATACTTACCTCTGTCCGAAGCCGAAAGAAGCTATTGTCTCGGGATCGGGCAAATATTTGTGAATGGTCCCGTCGGCATTTAAAAAAACATGAGGGGTCGAACTCAGTTAGATTCAGGAACACGTTTTCATCATGAAAAATCGCACTAGATGAAAAAGACTGGCCTCCAAGAAAATGACGAAAATTCTAAGATACTACTTACTACCTGTTTACTATGATCATGCAATTCTTTGGAATCTAGTAGCCGTTGTACTATGTGTCTTCGCCTATCGTAAAGTATGGCAGACCAGCAGAAACGATTGGGTTCCATCTATGTGTATGTCTGAGACAGAGAACAAATAGGAGAGCGAGAGAAAATGAGGACATCCCGGAATACTTCCTTGACTACATAGGTGAAATAGGGAAGACGTGGAAGGTCTGAGAAGTCAGGGAGCCTACCGGGGCCAACCACCGAATCTACTTCTTTTTGAGCGAGACGCCGAACATAAAGATGAACATCATGGTTGAGGTGACGGTTATATCATGCGCGGCTTCAAACAACCAGTCAGCCTCTTCAAGTACAGCTACCCATGGGGGAATGGCACACTGCCAAAAACTTGCGTTGCCATCTCTTTAGCACACAGGGCTTGTTGTTCGAAACCACGTTTATCATGATATCTCTCCAAGATAGCCGAAACAGATGATTCGCGAGCAGCACCTATATCCTGTAGATAATGCTCAACACCATACTCCACCTGATGGAAGCAAAGAAAACATACTATGAGATTTATAGACTCTTGTTAGGGTCTGCCCATCATTTCAACGAGCTCTTTTCTAATTTCTCGCTCGAACCTCTTGAGCTGTACCCCAGGCATTCAATCAGGCACATATTTCGGCTGGGGAATCACGTCGACAAGGTACTCTCCCGGAGCAGCAGCAGCATTGGAGCAAAACAATGCTTTTTCAAAGGATTGGAAAAAGGGGTTGTGTCGTCTTTGGACGGGAAGTCCGTATTTCATTGATATGGAGAGTCCACATACAGCTGTGTTTCAGAAGGTCAACAGCAGAGAGTACAGTCATTGAGCTGACTCACTTTCGGACGTCCTCGTCGAGCTCGTCTGGGCGTTTGTGGAGGTTCAATAGTAAGCCTTTGCGAACGAAGTCAACCTCCTTCTCTTGTATGAGGAATATTCCGTTCGGAGAAATACTGCCGGAACATTCGCCGGTGATTTCTCCACTCGTCGCCGTATGGCATCAAAGCCAAGAATTGCGTTAACCCAACACTAAATCGAGTCAACAGGGTGATTCACTTGGGTGAAACAAAGTATTTTACATACACCTCCGTGAGCATTGGGGGCGTCGGTCTCTTCGATCTAAGCATCTTGAGGGAGAGAACAATTGTAATTTGAAGGCTTACCAGCTAGAGTACAAGGCAGAGCGCTTGTCTAGTAGCTCCTGTGCCATCGTCAAATCATTCAACACGATTATTGGTTTCCCATTGCTTCTAGGTAGATAATCTTGGCTCCTGTCCAGTTCTAGTCAGATCAACGTACAATGACATTGGCAGTTTTTCCTTACCGAGGCGTTTTCCGAGCTCCCTGGAGAAGACATGTGTGTACTGCAGAGGCATGTCGAACGCATTTCTAACCAGCGGCTACCGAGGAAGCTCTGGCAGTAGAGGAAGAAGTCTTTTTCGACGATAGCGATAGGCAACATGAACTACGGCACATATTCCGAGGACAACGAGATCTCGCAGTCGCAAACTTATCATAACCGGTTACAGGATAAGGATTGGAACCAAGTTGAGCAATTTGAGTCGAGTTGAGGGTTGTTTTTCGGGTTTGCCGCCAGGGATTGCACTGCCATCCCGCGGCAAATTATATCTTATTCGATAAATGCTAGCTCCGAAGGGCGGTACGGAGATTCTTTCCATTCAAACTACTACAGCGCCCATACATTCCTTATTGTGGCCACCGTGGGGTTGCAGGAGTCTGGAATTTCGGCATGATTTGATAACATGTTGCCTGAAGTCTGTTAGCCCAGAGCCCCCGCATTGTGGAGGCTATGCTGGCTAGCGAAAACTGAGGAGGGTGAAAATCCATAAAATCGTGCATAGTAAACTCTTACAGCTCAGGAGCATCAATCTGAGTCTTCGAGTGATGAATTTGAGAAGTGGACAAAAGTGAAGGATTTGAATAAAAAGGTCGAGTTGAGGCAAGGACCGCAGCCCAAACCGGCCTGCAAAATCCCACGCTCAGCGCGCCAGGTACGATCATGAAACTGAGAAGCTTGGGCAGTCATCCGTTACCCGATATTCAATTGTGGACAGCGCTTGAGGATGTGAGCTCGAGGCCCACAGGTAGATATGGTCAATGCTTTGACCTAAACTACATCTGAACTAAAATCTCCAGGTGAGCTACTGGTGGGGAACACACTTATGATCGACGGGATTAGCTCGAAGTGCCCAATCAAAAGTAACATGAGAAGTAAAAGCTATAGCCCGCCTAGACCCGATATGTAGCTTGAGCTTGGGCCTCAAGTCGTTGATATGTACAATTTACGCAGCAAGTACTAAACAAATCGGTAGTGATTACACAAGGAACCATTAAACGAGCGAATAATGATTGACTTTGCAATGCTGGTACCAACTAAATTTGTGTAACTCGAACTAATTCATTCAACATTCACTCCCATGAAGAATGTCGCTCGTTACTACAAGCTGACCCGTAGTGCCAGTGAGTACAGGCCTTTTGGGTGGTGATGGGGGGAATTGAAGGAGCCTGGGGCTCAAGTGATTCCACCAGCTGGTGAAGTAAGTAGCTGACAGCCTCCGGTTTACCTCCTCTTGGTCTTAGCTCAGTCTTAGTCTCTGCCAATCACCCCCGGGCATCGAGTATATGATTTGGCCCTAAGTAAGTATTTTAAGGTGACGGGTTTAATTGAGTTATCCCGCCGACGACCTCGGATGGGATGCCTTGAAAGATAGCCACAAACGCGGACCATGACATTGAGGGGTGCCTTCAGGTTTTGTGGCTGCAGCTACATGAAATGTTCGGACGGAGTTTGGTGGCAGCGCTGCGTTCTTTGCTCGGACGTTCTCCATGCCTTGTGGCGAGTGAGTTCCAACAGAATTGGCTAAGGTTCAGAGATTATAATCAAATACCGTTCATGCCCTAACTAAGCAACCGTGTAGTTGTAGCTTGTTCGGCAATAGTGGTTTTGAGCCCTCCCAAAACCCGACAATTTCAATTTCAATTTCTGGGCAGGGAATTGTTGTTGTCGAACAGGCCTAGGGTCTTTTATTGGATGGACCACTTGTTGAAAAATGGGTGGCCGTGGGTGGCAAATGTGTGCCGAGGCCACGAGTGTACACGTTGACCGTGTCGTCGCGTCGTCCCTGCCCATTGTTTTTCTGTGTCATTGCACTACAATGGCACACCGTTCCGTGGTTTTCTATTGTTCCTTCGTGATTTGTGGACACTCTAGATAGTATAAATACCGTATAATAATGTAGCGAGTCCAGTAGTTCTCGTGTCCTTCGAGTCCTCAGTCTGTTATTTCTACACCACTGCTGAACGCCTTCAGTAATGTGCATTGCTAAGTACCGCGGTATGTAGCAGTAGCGATCTCAAATCTGAATCAAACCAAGTCCGGCGTAATCCCGTCAGTTCAGTGAGCATTGTTCATCCCAAGTGAGATCATTACGTGGTCACCGGTCATATCTGATAAGATCAAATGGGTTTGGCTATTAACAGGTTCTGGACTTCTCGTGTTTTGACTTCTTGACCACCATTACGCACGATCTTCTCATGCTCCATTCTCGTCGTATTCCGGCTACATTCACGCGATATCTTCAACAATTACTCAGAAGCACGTCTCAGCACCTATCAAGTATATGCGACCTTGTTCCACGGTGGCTTGGCGTGAGCGGAAGTAGAAGAAACGACACGTGTGATTGGGAGACCATACGATCGATCAGACAGGAGAATGTATGTCATTTAATGGCCCTGCTCTAATCATAATCCAATCCAGAGTCCATTTGTGGGAACCTCTAAAGGGCGGACTTGAGCACCCTCGCTTCTCTTCTTTCTTGCTTTCTTTCCTGCTTTCTGCCTCGACACATGCTCAGGTCTTTCGCTACCTCAGCTCCTCTGCGAGCCCGAATTCTCACTGTAGCATCCGGTTCTCCATTACCTCGACATCGCCCACTCTACACTCGATTCCTCTCCCAGCGAGGGCCAGCCAATCACTCCAGCTCTATCAGCAGTTCTAAAATAGACAACCCACCTCAAAACCCAGAGTTTCCGGGCCATAGGACACACAGAAATGAAAACGCGTCTGCCGGTTTAACGAGTAAAGGCGTTCTCGTTCTCGCGTTTCTGGCGTCGGGCCTCATCGGGTTCGGACTGGCACGCTCGGACTTTTTGAATTCGGGGATAAAGTCTGTTACGCTTACTACCGGTTATGGCTCCCCTGAAGACTTTCGACAAGCCATCCAAGAGCTCAAGGAGACGTTTGGACCGGAAGAAACAGCACCTGGAGACCTTGTTACCACGAATCCCGACGTTTTACATGACCATGGCTTTTCAGCATTGGTGTACCACGAGGGTGAGCCGCGTTTTTCATTTCGTGATTTGTCATGTTCTACGCCACTGGTCTCCCGGCGTCTAACCTATTACTTGAATTGGCAGGGATCCCTCACAGTGTAGTCGTGTTCCCTCGGTCGACAGAGGATGTTGTCAAGATTGTCAGGGTTGCGACGAAGTATAGGATGCCCGTTATCCCCTACGCAGGAGCTACGAATCTAGAGGGGCATACTCGCGGAGTGAGCCTTTTTGCTTTCCCCTTAATATATTTGGTGGCTGATATGTATGTGATTGATATCACGTCAATGTTATAGCACCCGACCGGGGGAATTTGCATTGACCTATCCAACATGGATCAAATCTTGGAGATCCACGGTGCGTCAACACTAAAAATGCGTCTACTCGTGGCCTTAAGCACTCACGTCTTGCTGTAACTAGAGGCGGACTCGGACCTCGTGTGCCAACCTGGAGCGAGATGGATGGATCTTAATGACGCCTTGAAGGAACAAGGTCTCTTTCATGGTCGACTCATTCCCTTGCCTGCCTAGACTAACATTTCCTGTTCAGGCATCCCTCTATTTTTTCCTGTGAGTCTCGTCCCGATTACTCGTCGACTAAAATCCTCAATTGATTTCGAGTAGCTTGATCCTGGTCCAGGAGCAACCATTGGTGGCATGCTGAGTACTGGATGTTCCGGCAGTGAGTCTACGTCTACTTTTACCATTCGGCTAAGACCCACTCACATCTTGTAGCCAATGCTGTGCGATATGGTACTGCTAAGGCTGAGTGGTTCCTCAACGCTGTAGGCAATCCTACCTTGTTCCTCGCGCGGTTATAACCCTAGGTCGTAGACTGTTGTTCTTCCATCTGGAGAAGTCATCAAGACACGTCGGCGATCGCGAAAATCTTCAGCTGGCTTTGACACGACAAAGCTATTTATAGGTGCTGAGGGAACACTAGGAATTGTGACCGAAGGTGCGTTCTTATATGGCGATCACCCTTGACGCTCTTTGAGATATTCGATGAACACAGTCACGATTAGACTCGCACCCGTTCTCCCGACGACCGTGGCTCTCGCAAATTTCCCAAACGTGAAGAAAGCGACAGAGGCTGTAGTCGAGATTCTAAATCAGGGTGTTGGAATTCGTACGACATCCAAATCTGATTCCCCGGCTTTTGACTGACAGATCTCGACTATACCAGAATGCATTGAGCTATTGGATGATAAATTCATGGGGGCCCTCAACGACCACGGCATCTCTCCCAGGAAACGTAAATACGCCGTACAGGACCACCTCTTCTTCAAATTCCAGGGGCCGACACAAGCTTCGCTCAAAGAAACTGCCTCGATCGTCAAAAAGATTGTGGAAAAACACGGAGGTGCAAATTTCTCTCTCGCTCGTTCCGCCGAAGAAGCCGATGATATGTGGAACGATCGCAAAAACGCACATCATTCCGGCCTTGCTCTCTTACCAGGGGCCAAAGGTTACCCAACAGATGTCTGCGTACCAGTATCCAAACTCCCTCAACTGGTACTGGAAACGAAACAGGACCTGCACGAAACGGGCTTGGTTTCGACGATTGTGGGACATGTTGGGGATGGAAATTTCCATTCTCTGATTTTGATGAAAGATGAAGAGGATATGAAGAAGGCGAAGGAGGCGGTTCATAGGATGGTAAAACGAGCTATTGCACTTGATGGAACTTGTACTGGAGAGCACGGTGTCGGTGTTGGGAAGAAGGAGTATCTGGTGGAGGAGCTTGGAGAGGGGACGGTGGAGCTTATGAGGACTGTGAAGAGGGCGATTGATCCGTTGGATCTGTTTAACCCTGGGAAGGTATGAACACATTCGTTTTCGTTTGTGATAGTTCCCTAACGGTTGATCATTGGACTTAGCTCTATCCCGATCCAACGCCCTCGACCCCAACGACGGATAAACACCACTAGGGTGGTTATTCTTTTCGAACCTTCGTTCCCTATTCGATCTACCCGCAACTTTATGGGCTTCTAAACACAAACCCTGCGCTGACGACTTTCACGAATAGATAGAGGCATGATGATTGACGACCTTGTTCTGCATTTGTTATCGCACTATGAACTTGCACTCTAGGAGGGACTTTGGTTGTCCCTGCTTAGTTACTTCACCTCACGACCTTTCCTTTCACATTCTAAAATTGGTTCTGCATCTCATGTACAGAACACGATCGGCTACAAGAACAGAGCAAATTCTATATCCTCCCACAACAACCTCTTAACCTCAAACTCTGAGCTCTGGATTCCAGTCACCGTGCATGTATAGGTCCGTGCGTGCTCGTCTTACTTTCTATGCGAGTCCCTCTGGCTCGACTTTCCTCCGCCCTGTTGACTAGAGGAGGAAGATGAACCTCTGAGCACGGGCGCGCGAGCGAGCTGGTATGCTAACCCACTTAAGGACGAAGCTGAGGCAGTCGGATAGTATTTTCTGAACAAGACGCGCTCCAGCAGTAAACGCAGTGATCTGCTGATTTTCCCTTGTTATTTGATCCCTGCGTTGAGCGAGAATGAGAGTGAGGATGACTCCGACAGCTGCTATCCCGCCTATTACTCTTCCAACTATGGCGCCTACTGGCGGACGTCTTGGTGTTGGGGTGCTCGGAACGGAAATGCTAGTCTGTGCATTTAGGTTGCTTGTAGCAGTAGGAGTAGGAGACATGAAAATGGTTGAGCTGTTGGTCAAGATTAGACTGGAGGTGTACTAGAGATTTGGCCAAGTGCCGCTACGCTACGTGCTGCATCATCTGCGGTAGTAGTAGTAGAAGAGTCGAAATTGTGTTTATGACAGGATCGTCAAGTTACATCATAACGCTCAATAGCTGCCACTTACGAGTAAATTGGATGATCGAGCAGGGCGATCGTTCCAATGGCCTGTACGTTTTCCCCATTCGTGATGAGTAGATTATGCTGAGATGGCGAGAGGTTATCCATCCCGAAGAAGAGGACGTTGTAGGTGGTAGCATCAGGAAGCCCTTGAGAGAAGGCGCCGATCTTTTCTCTGCTGATGTAAAAAGTCAGGTCCATGTCATGGACCCAATCTCCTTTGTTGTTCAGTAACATTCCATAGACATGGATTGCAGAACCTAAATTAGAAGCTTAGAGAAAGAAATGTAAGCCGCAAAGTAAGAACTCTAACCAGTGAAAATAGAAGATGCAGACTGTCGCACGAGGTCAGTCCTGTGTCTCTAATAGCGGTATCCACTGTTAACACAATGCAAAGAGAGGGGCCTACGTAAAATGGCTTACCGTTCCATCATGTCATATTTTCTGATACAATTGATTCAGATCTGAGGCATGATCCATCGCGATTATACAAGTAGGACACTGTGGTCCAAAGCGCCAGTCAGAAGTGAAGGTAACTGGCTGTCCGGTTACAGGATCTGAGCCTGCGTCGTCTACCGTGATGTTTGTCGAAATGGCACCGACTTTGGAAAACAGAAGGGAGATCAGTACATAAATTTGTGTAGTCGTCAGTCGGAGCATGGAGACAGTGAGGGGTGTTTGCTGGATGTGCACTTCGAAGTTTTTAAACTCGTTTCCATTGCCTTCCGCAGACGCTGCCGATGGCAGCTCTACTGCACACGAATAAAATCAGAATCAGATTGGTTGCCATAGGTTTCCGCATAACAGTTCATTTACCAGAGTAGAGATATTAAAGCCATCCCGGAACCATCGTCAATTCGGCCAACCATGTGAATCGCAGTTCGATGAGAAATGAACGTAGTTTAGCTTCTCAAGGAAGAACATAGCACCATATAATCGTCCCTGGCGCTGTAGGTGTCGCTCACACGTGTCTTGGTAACAGAAGTCCTCATTCAACGCCGTGCCGGAGACGAAAACATGAGTGATCACTGAGCAAAGGGCTAGCGGATCAACCTTTGTCAGTGTTGCGGATCAGAGAACACAAGTCGGCTTACCGGCTGAAGGAAGGATTCTAGCCATAGAGAAATCGATTATAGTTCGCAACCAAGTCAGACCGCGAGATGGTGGTCTTCTACGAGTCGAGTGAGCGTCGAGAGCTTACCCTCAGCTTCCGGCGAGCAAACCGGTGAAGGTTGGAGTGGAGTAACATTGATTGGAATCAAAATGGTCGCGTGTCGCATTTCGGATCCGTGGGAAATCCCATCGACGTATGCGCACCACAGCCGACAGACAACCGCTGGCAGGCGTCTGTAAACCTCTACTCAGCTATTCACAATATGGTTGCACCGATGTATCCTAAGCCACGGCGGAGACTTGTTGGTCAACGTCTACTCTATGCAATCTCCATGTTTGCAAGTCTTGGCGTCTTTCTAGTGAGTACTCCTGTTGCAAGTTGAAATCGTGAATCTGAATCGTTGTTTTAGTTCGGCTATGACCAAGGGTATGCACACCTTTTGCCAGGATTTCGCTCAGGAGTGGATCAGCTCATTTCGGTTTGACACGGTCTTGTAGTGTGATGTCTGGCGTCATCACTGGTCCTCGTTTCATCAAGTTTTTCAGTGGCCCAGACGGTGGCCCGGACGCCATTGAAGTGGGAACCATGGTAGCTGTTCTTGAAATCGGCGCGTTCGGTGAGTATCATTTAGAACACCTTCGAAATGAATACAGGCTGAAAAATCACTTTTAGCAACGTCACTGGCAGCAGGTCGAGTTGGAGATATCATTGGTCGAAGGGGGACACTATTCGTTGGTGCGGTCGTGTTCACCGTTGGAGGCGCTGTACAGACATTTACTGTCGGATTTTGGTCCATGGTTCTTGGACGTGTCATCAGCGGATTTGGTGTCGGCCTACTCTCGTGCGTCTTGGCATCCCTCTTCTCTCCCACACATTCTAATTCTTACATGCTTAGAACCATTGTTCCTATATACCAAAGCGAAATTTCTCCTCCTAATACGGTGTCGGTCTACTCTCGTGCGTCTTGGCATCTTTCTCTCCCATACATTCTGATTCTTGTTTGCTTAGAACCATTGTTCCTATATACCAAAGCGAAATTTCTCCTCCTAATCATGTATGTCCCCTCCGTATTGCTCTCTGAGGGAGAGAACTGAGTTCCTCCCAGCGAGGGGCCTTAGCCTGTGCCGAATTTACTGGAAATATTGTTGGCTATGCCTTCTCTGTCGTACGTATATCGCAAAACTTCATCATACCTTCGCTAAGTCTCTCAAAAGTGGACAGATTACTTCTGCTCTTTCATTAACTCCGACCTATCATGGAGAATACCACTCTTCATCCAATGTGTCATCGGTGCTATTTTGGCCCTAGGATCGTTAGTGATGCCAGAGAGTCCGAGGTTAATCCATGCTCCTTCTCAATCTTCGATCGCGTAATAACATAACTGTAGATGGCTCATAGACACGAGTCGAGATGAGGCGGGGCTACAAGTGTTGCTTGACCTCCATGGTGACGACACAGATGACTCCAAGGCACAGGCCGAGTTTGAGGAGATCAAGGAGAAGGTTCTTCAAGACGTGCGTTTTTGCTCTCCCTTTCTTTAACGCGTCTCAAGTTTTCCAAGCGTGAATCCGGTGGAGAAAGAACGTACAAGATGATGTGGAGAAAGTACAAGCAGCGAGTTCTACTTGCAATGTCCTCACAGGCGTTTGCCCAACTTGTAAGCCCCTTACCTTCCTCCGCCCAAGAGCCTCTTCTGATCCTTGTTTTTCCGCAGAACGGAATTAATGGTACGTTTTTCTCCCCACACGTTTACTATTCTCAGAACTTACATGGACTATTTGCACCGACAGTAATATCTTACTATGCTCGTAAGCTCTCTTCGAGTGTTTGAGTCTCCCTTAGCTGATTGATTGTAATTCAGCCCGCGTTTTCGAAGGTGAATCGGTATTTTTATTGAGTTTACCAGGCGTTGACGTGTTTCAGAGGCTGGCTGGGTCGGCCGTGACGCGATTTTAATGACCGGAATCAACGCCATTGTGTATATCCTTAGCACCCTCCCACCGTTAGTCACTTGTCTTGGTTTCACTGGCTTCTACAACTGATAAACCATCCGATAGGTGGATTCTCGTCGACAGGTGGGGCCGCCGACCGATTCTCCTTTCTGGTGCTGCTGTAGTACGTTGTCAATGATTTCACCATGGATTTCAAGTTGACCATTCGAACTCTGCAAAGATGGGCTTGGCGTTGCTCGCCACAGGTTACTGGATTTATCTTGATAAATCATGGACTCCAAATGCCGTGGTGGCGTCTGTCATAATTTTCAATGCTGCGTTTGGCTACAGCTGGGGCCCTATCCCATGGCTCTATCCTCCTGAAGTGAGCCGAAGTAGCAATTGATGGGATAGCGTTTACTGACCATATACTAGATTATGCCCTTGACTGTGCGAGCAAAGGGAGTTTCGTTGTCGACTGCTACCAATTGGGCGTTCAATTGGTTGGTGGGTGAGATGACACCATATCTCCAAGAACATATCGAGTGGAGGCTGTATTATATGCACGCCTTTTACTGTGCTTGCAGTTTCGTTCTCGGTGAGTGATATCCACTAAGAATAAACGTACGAGAACTTATTTTTTTAATCCCTCAGTTTATTTCCGTACGTCTCCAGGATACCCAACCTTCCTCTTGTCAATTGCTCACAGGGCTACACAGTCTACCCCGAAACAAAAGGTGTTCCATTGGAAGAGATGGACGCCGTTTTTGGTGAACGTAAGTGTTCTCTCCCGACTTCTCTTCAACGCCGCTTTAATCTGTACTCCACAGAACCATTCAGAGATCATATGCCACTTCGTGCCTCAGGGGAAATGTCGCCTATATCAAATACACGCGTATACCCACCACAATCTGCTCGCAATGTGACAGGAAATGTGAATAATAGAATCGGAGGAGATGGGGGTTGGTTCTCTCGGATACTGGGTGGTAGAAGGGGGCGTGGAAATGGGATCAAAGAAAGTTCGAGGTATAGACCTTTGTCGAGGGGTGATGGCGACGAAGAGGAGTTGCATCGGCTTAGATCTGATGTAGATCATGATGTCAATGATGAGAATGAGGTTGAGGGAGGGTCAGAAGAGTTTGAGGTTGTTGATGCTCAGCAACCGGGTTCTAGAATTGGCGGTGCTCGAGGTAGTTAGTTGGAGAAAATTCTTAGAATTTCGTCTACGCATGGCAGCTGGTTTGGATTGACGGGTGATGTGCTATCCTATTGAGACGTGTTTAGTTTTCTGTGGCATATAGTACATAATTTCTGTATTTATTTTCGTTTTCATTATGCATATGCTTGTGGGATGATATTTGTTCGGCGCTACGTAACCTGTACCTTTTGATTTTACGTATGCTTAAATTTGGTCTAGATGTCGGGGAGATTGATATTAATTTCGTTTCGTTCAACAGAGGTACAGTAATGAAGAATATCCAGCTCAGTTGGGATAAGATGAATGAGGTGTTATCGAGAGGGCTCCCGTACGCTCCCGCAAGTGCTCCCATTTAACCTTTTCAACGCAAGTCTCATCCTTATTGTCGTGTCATCGCCACAGGGTTATGTTCCTGTCCTAAACCATTCCAGAATTCGGGTAACTTCTCTCGATGGCGCCGTGTCAGCCATTGTTCGCTTCCAGCGTGTTGCGAAGAGGACCCTAGAGGACCTGAACGGGATCTGGAGAAAATTTCGGACTTGTGGAGCGTGTTGTGACGGGATATGATTATTACGCACAAGGTGAAAGAATAGACATCTCGCGTATTTATGGGTGCACCAAGTCTGCATCAGGTTCTCATGCCATTCTATGGAACGGTGCCTATAGCTTACTATACGACAACGGGTGGCCGACGAGAACAACTATTGAGGAACCCAGGACTCACACGCCGCAATTCTCAGTTCAGTGCTAAATTCCTGACAGCTAGCTAGGGACGATGAACAGGTCTCTGGTCACCCCATTCAGATGACGAGAAGCATTGGGTTCTTATCCATCCGCCAGAAGAAAGCAGAGCCTGCAGCGGCTGCAAGAGCCCCTCTTTGAAACTCTTTAATCAAGTCTAGGGGATGATTAATGTTATGACAGTGTTATCTCGAGAGTGCTGGAGACACCAATGTGAAACCGAGGATGAAAACCTGAAAACATCGGAAAACTTTGGCGCATCGTACTACGTAGCTCTTCTGCTTGTTGTGCAGAGTAAAGTAAATGGCTTTCCCTTGGCTCAATTGTAGGCCCAGGTTCGTCTGGGTGGTAATCATTTGTTGAAAGTATGGGTACTACTGAAAGGCTAGCACTTTTAGTGTTGATCTTTCCACCAAATGAGAATCACATTGTTGCGTCAACTCGCTGACAGTATTGGATAATGGTAGAAAAATCTTGAACAAGGTACTCTATCGAAGGATCACAAAAGCCTCCGACATGCGACGCCACGGGAAAAACACATAGGTTTTTTGCGAGCCTGCAGGTCTTCAGCCTAGGGACATCATACACCTGATAATTCATAAAACACACGAAACACTCGGACCGCAGAGGAGCGGATGTCGGGAATGGCATGTAAAGTTACGATTCAGGTCTACGATTAAAACTCCACGTCGAGGGTATGAATCGTGTCTTATGTATATGCTTGCAGCCAACAGTCTGGTCCGGTATAGAGTGTACAAAGTGTGTGAGAACATACTGTGATCAGAATGAAAGAAGTGAAAGGTGGAGCGGAATCATGTGCGCTTACAATCGGCAGGAGAACAAAGTCCTCACGAAGACCCTTCGGCTCTCGTGTTGTCGACCACAACCACGTTCTTTTTCCGACTCATTGGTTTCCCCACAGTCCAGGAATAAGTATTGACAACGTGAGTATATCTCCGTCTGCGTCCAGATTCTGAACAAGGAGCGCAGTTCCACGCTCCGCCCGGGATCTGCCCGTAGTCCCCAGTACGATGGGTTATCATGCAGCCAGGCTCAAGACTCCACTATCATCCAGTATTAACGCCGACAATTTCCAGGATGATTTGATACAGCTCAATTGAGTTGCATGGATCAAAAACTTCTTCTAATCTCGGTTGTCCATTTGTTACCGCTCTCCAGGAGACCACTGGAGATCACGGTCTTCCTTGCACGCACTCCAACACGTTTATCTGCGGTTGCTCGTGACAACATAGCTGTCTGTCAGTCCCCGAGACCATAGCAATTCACAAATGTGTGCACCTCGGGTAGCGTTATTGAAGATAATACCAGGACATGGGTATCTTCTGTGAACGTCGATGTGGCAGATCGTAAGGGCATTGAGTGCTTGACATCGAACTTGACATGTCGGAAGCGACAGGAGCTGATCGTGGTTTGAGGCTATTTATTTCCGATAAGTCACGGTATCGGGATCTAAGTGTCCCGATAGACGCGTCAAATACGCGCTTCAACAGTCGGTCTATATCTTCGAACTGGTGTGCCAAAGCAGGCCCGGACGGAAAGACGAAAGCGCTCGGAGAATTTGCTGCAAAATCGAACACGAGGATGTGAATTACCTCCATGTCTATCTCAGCAACCGTTTCGAATGGGAGCTTTCGAGATCATCAAAATTTGGAGTGGGATGACAGAACTCGGAGGGTTGGTAACGTACAACTTCCGTAAGTGGGCAATATCCTCAAGGTATCAAATCAAATCACGCATCAGCGTCATCCCAGTACAAAGATTTCATCTCGGATCGAGATATTATCGCTCCGGTAATTCAACTCCTTACAAGATCAAACTCCGTAAGGGAACTCGCCTACAGCCGTGAACTGGAATGATTGGTATTTTTGTGCTTGGCGGAGTAGGTTCATGAGTCCGCACTGAGGGTCGTCAGGTGTGGCATATTTATTGTGGATACATGTATCAACGGACGAGTTTTCCCTCTTTTCACTCCTTCTCTGTCCCTCGTTACAAATTAATCCCAGAGCGTTGGTCCGAGTCCTCTTTGACTCTTTGAAAGCTCAACAATTTGGGTTTAGTGACCGTGGACCTTATTTGCAATCTTGCCTCGTCATTCACGTATATCTATCTATCTATCATCGGCCGCTGCGCTTGATAAACCACACTCATTTGATTAAATTATCATTCTTTCCGAGCTCGTTTTACTTTTCAATCACTTCCCTTTCTTGATTCCAATCTCTTCAGCTTCTACAACTTTACAAAAACCCAACAAGGAAAAAATGCTGACTTTCGGAGCTCGTCGTCATTCTCATCTTACAATGATTCGTCGAAACGAGGCACGCTCTCACCCCCACCCTCACGCACCTCCTCTTCTCCCTCGCGAGCCGGGACTCATCAACCTGCCCATCCCTCTCCCGTCGATTCCGGTTTTGGATCCTATCGTTACTCCATTGATTCAAGGCAACAATCGTCCACAACCAGCCCCGACTCCAGCTCCTGTGACACCGCCCGCACCTACAAGCACAGCGAAAGGATCCCCGCCTGCTACTGGAGGAGGAAGTGGTGGAGGGACTAGCGGGGGCGGAGGCGGAAGCGGAGGCGGAAGCGGGGATCCTAGCAGCAGTCCAGGAGGAGGTTCAAGTGGTGGGGATCCAGGAGGTTCGAGTGGTGGGGATCCAGGAACTGGTCAACCGACGGATACGTTGATTCCTCCCGCTTCGACTGGCGACAGTGGCTCTACCGGAAATGGCAGCGCCACAGGTACAGACCCTATCCAGATTCCGAGCGGTACCGACGCGCCTCCTGCAAGTTCCTCTTCCAGAAACAACTTCCTAGATAGCCCAGTAGCAAACGCCGGAAATGATCCCAGTGATAATGGAAAAAACGGCGGAGACAGTGCTGGTGCCACTGTACACCTTGGCAGTGGGAATACTGGGACTGAGTTTGGTGGTTCCACGCACACGGGAGTTACAATCAGTGTTCCCAGGGTGTCGGGGACACCTCGGACTGGCGGAAATGAAGGCGGCGGAAGCGGTGGAGGTGGGGACATCGGTCAAACTGGTGCAGTAAAGAAGGGAAATTTGTCGGGAGGTGCTATTGCTGGGATTGTGATCGCTATCTTGCTCATCGTCCTCGTGGTCACCATTATCCTCATCCGTCGTCGTTTCAGATCCCGTCGCAGTGAGCATCGCAATAGGTGGTGGTTCTCCCGGAACAGAACTTCCCAAACGTACGGGGACCGTGCACATGGAGATGTTGGAATTGCTGGTGGTTTGGGAACCAGTGGGAATGCTGCTTTGAGAAAAAGTGTAAGGAGTAGCTTTGAGACGACCGTGGATCATAGTCAGGCTCCGTGTTTGGATATGGATTTCGATATTCCAGCTTTGCCTCCGATGGCTGAGCTTCGGGGTACACCCATGCTCATCAACCTCGATTCTCCTGTCAGCCCGAATGTAACCAGTCTTCGTCCTCCGGAAATCAACGTTACGACCACACCAGAAAGCAGGTTTTCGGTCGGAACGGTCAGCAGCCTTGAAAGCGATGATCAAGGTCAATGGCTCATCGTTAATAGGAGTAGCCTTGCTCCTGAAGCCAGTTCACCGATGTCCGTTCGGCCATTTTCGCCTACAGAATCCTTCGCTTTCCCTAAGCCACCCACGGACAAGAGCTCGGGTGATTGGGGATCTCAGTTCTCCAGGCCTCCAAGTTTGCACACCCTGAACGCCAGTTCCACAAGTGGGAATGGAGTAAAGAACACTGGTGGCATGGGCGCGGGTATTGCGGAGGAAGATGTTCCGGCTTTGCCTGTTCCTAGTCCTGCGGCCAACCCGTTCAATGATCCTGATCCTATTGCTCTTCATGCAGTCGCGGTTCAAGTTCTAGGAGTTCCTGGAGCAATCGACGTGGCCGCTGCGAATGCCGATCCATTTGCTGACCCTACACTTCCTCCCGAGCCGACAACCCCTAGTGCTGTTCACCCCGAGTTTATGGAAATCGAAAACATCAAGCGTCCGTTCATTCCGACTTTGGTGGACGAATTACCAGTTGAGATTGGGGACAAGGTTAAAATTCTGCGGATGTTTGACGATGGATGGGCTTTGGTGGAGAAAAACCCTGTGTACGGCTTGGCGAGCATGAAAGGGAAAGAAAAGCAGCCTGATAAGGGTTTGATTCCCATCGACTGCTTCCGTGATCATGGCTTGGACTTGTCCGCCTTCATTTCTTCGAAGCGAGTGAGCAGTTACTCGCAGTCGAGTAGCAAGTACACGGCCGGTGGTGCTGCGTCCTGAGAGTTGATACATTATCGAATCGTCTTACCTCGACCCGGACGTTTCGTTATCATTTGTAAACGCTGTGTTACTGATACCCTTTAGTTTTAGTATGTTGTTGTATTCATTAAGCGTTAGTATGGTTGTAGACCTTCTATATGTTTGCGATCTCCTCCAAAACCAAACATTCGCTTATGTAACCCGACATTTCGTGGCTGTGTGATCATTTTTTGGGAAGTAATTGATTTTGATTGTGTAGGGGTTTCTGCCACTACTCTAACCGCGATGGCTGAACACGACCTCTCAAAAACTATAATTCCTTACCTCGACCGCCATCTTTCCTTCCCCCTCCTCTCACACCTCTCAGAAACGCAACTATTTCCCACAGAAGAGGTCACCCAAGCCCAATATGAGCTCGCAAAAGGCACAAACATGTTCGATTACGCTGTAACGCTTTTCCAGCAGATTCGCCCTGATCAGGAGGTTCCTGCTGGTGAGTTGCGGACTTTCTCATGCAACGTGCTTTACTGATGCCTTGTTTATCAACAGAGTTCGAGGGAAAGCGACAAAACGCCGTCTCAACACACGAGCGACTGCAACAGGAAGCCCAGGCAGTTTTGAATGTGATAGAGAACCCTGAAGTCGCGCAGGCACTACGACAGGACAAAAACCAAAATCTCCAGCTTTTGAGGGAGAAATATCAAGTATACCATCCGTGATCCACGCCTTAATTGTTTGCTGATCGCTTTTTCGTAGGTCACACCCGAGCAAATTACGGCCCTTTATAACTTCGGCCAATTCCAATATTCATACGGCAACTACAGTGGTGCCGCAGACTATCTATATCACTTTCGTGTCCTGTCAACAGATGTCGATCTCACTACCTCTGCGCACTGGGGGAAACTTGCATCCGACATCCTAACGGGAAAATGGGATATCGCTCTTGAAGAGCTAAATACCCTCCGAGATCTTATTGACTCGAGATCATCAGCGTCGTTCCTCGCTGCAGCCGCAGCTGCAAGTGCTTCAGGTTCAGCCCAAGATAAGACTGAACCCGCATTGGTTCAACTACATTCAAGGACGTGGCTCGTCCACTGGTCGTTGTTCATTTATTTCAATCACAAGCAAGGACGCACGTTGCTCCTTGAAAACTTCCTCGCCCCTACCTACCTCAACACCATCCAGACTGCGTGCCCCTGGATCCTACGATACGTCACCGCAGCGGCCATCCTATCTCGAAAAACTTCCTCGGCGGCATCTGCTGCTAATCCCGTTTCGGCACGGGTAAGGAACGCGATCAGGGAGGTTGTGAAGGTTGTTCAGATGGAGGAATATCAGTATCAAGATCCCGTGACTGCGTTTTTGAAGGAGTTGTATGTTGAGTTTGATTTTGAGGCTGCGCAGAGGGAGCTGAAGAGAGCTGAGGAGGTGGTGAAGAACGACTTCTTCTTGGGAGAGTTCAGAGAAGAATTTTTGGATAATGCGAGATACTTGATCAGTGAAGCCTATTGCAGAATCCATCAGAGGATTGACATCGGGTGAGTCGGAACGACCTCTTTTCCAGTGGCGTTGTCTGAACACTGCTTAGGGACCTTTCGGAACGCCTCAACCTCTCACCAGACGAAGGTGAGAAGTGGGTTGTAAACCTTATTCGAGAGACAAGAATGGGTGCAGACGCGAAGATTGATCTCGAAAAGGTTAGCTCTTTGACCTCCTGTCCACTACCTCCTCACTCACACGTTTACATCGCAGAACATCATCGAGATTAATCGGCCAGCACTTCCCGTGTACCAATCTGTGATAGAGAAAACTCGTGGCCTCGCTCTTCGCACTCAAGCCCTCGGAGCTGCGATGGCGCGTTCCGGTCAGCCCCAGCCATCCCAACAACAGCAACAGCCCCCGAATTCGACTGACGCAACAATTGAGAGTCAAGTCCCGATTTCCGTCAGTTAGCCCCGGTTTTACTAATGCCAACGTATACGCTGGACGATTGATAGCCCTTCGTCATTCGTAGCGGGGTTCCTTGTTGTTAGTGTAGGTTGTTACATGAATACAAGCCTGATTCTGCATTGCGTATATTGCCATCGACTGTATGGCAATGTGGAGTCGTTTAGCGCAGCGCTCGGCCAATGGCGGAAGTGCGAGGGCCCCGATCATGATTTTTCTCTTGAAAATAAAGCTTGTTCCGTGGCTGGTGCATATCTTCACTGCTGGTGTAACGGAAACATGCCTTTGCAACTCTGTGCAATGACAGAACACGGGATGGAAAAGGTGTGTCCGGTGCCTAACAAGGTAGATAGGGTCATTCAGAGAAGCGATGATCGAGCAGTCGGCTGATCCGTCGGCTTAAGAATGAAACAAAACAAAACCGACCGGCCAAGAGCAGGATGATTATGTTCGAACACTGTCGGGTGGTGTAAAGCAAATGTATAGAATACATAATCATTCCACGGCCTCATGCCGATGGAGAAGGGATCGGAAGTCAGCCAATTTTAGGATAGCATAGTTCGTCATCAGATGGCATTTACCTACTCAGTGTCATAACGCTGTGAACCTGTGACAACCAGCTAAATCCTATTTATTCAACTCCCTGTACAAGCTTCAGGGCTGCTCAAGCTTCAAGAGCCCGCGGCTTGTTGTGGGCCTTCTTTCTCCTCCTTCGGCTACCATAACACCTCCACGAGTTGGCTGACTTGAACGACTTTCATGCCAGAATTTTCCGGCACTATCATCAGCCTCTTCAAGAAGAGAGCCGTCAGCGAACAGGTGCGTCGTTACTCTCGTTGTGCTGATAAGCTATCATCTGAAGATCTTGCCTTCGTGCCTGCAATTCTTAGGGCGGTCTGTTGAGCGGCAATGACCCTACGGAAGTCAATACACAAGATCCACTCAGGCTATGGATTATCCAAGTTGGTCAGTACTCAATTCTTGGCTTTGACGCTGGATGTTTTCTGAATCGTCAACACTCAATTGACGCTCATGTTCATATCCGGTCCATTACCCTTCCAGGACTCATCGTGGGCACGGCAAGCCTGCTCTCTCTTGCACTTAAGAAAGTTCGTCAGCCAAAAGTCATTGCAGAGGTGTTGGGTGGTATCATTCTCGGTACGTCCATCGTTGTACCACAGACTGAGAAGCTCGACTGACGCCCCGCCCTTCCAACCGAACAGGTCCAACTGCGTTTGGTGAGTCGTTCCTTCCGCCATCTCTACTCCTATTTTCTCACTCCGCAACACACGTTTTCGCCAACAGGTCGTATTCCTGGCTTCACGGAACACATCTTCCCACAAGACTCTCGGCCGTACCTCAGTCTCACAGCCAATATTGGATTGTGTCTCTTCCTCTTCCTCGTCGGACTCGAAATTGAAGCTAGCGTGATCAAGCGCAATGCTAAACTGTCAACTGCAGTTGCATTCGCTGGCATGGCGTTACCGTTCGGGCTGGGAGCCGCACTCTCGATCCCGATATACCACCATTTCATACCCCCGACTGTCCATTTTACCGACTTCATGCTCTTTACCGGTGTCGCCTATTCGATCACGGCTTTTCCGGTCCTGTGTAGGATTTTAACGGAGTTGAAGCTGCTGGATACCACAGTTGGAATTGTGGTTCTCTCGGCCGGGGTCGGCAATGATATTGGTGTGTAGTGTTCTCGTGACCCCTATTCTCTCGCTGATAGCGCGGAAAATCTATAGTTGGCTGGACACTCCTCGCTCTCAGTATCGCACTCGTGAATGCTGGATCGGGCCTCATGGCGCTCTGGATTCTTCTCACCTGTGTAGGCTGGACACTTTTCCTTCTGTTTCCTGTCAAATTCGTGCTCCATTGGCTAGCCAAAAAAACTGGATCAAGTAAGTCGGCTCTCCGCTTCGATTTTCCCCATAAGCACCACTCGAACACCTTCTTGATCCCACTAACCCCGTGTACTGATGGATCTTCCACCCCACACTTTTGTGCTATGCATAGTCGAAAGTGGCCCAACAGTGTTTTTTATGACTGTCACGATGATGACAATGCTCGGATCTGCCTTCTTCACTGATGTTATTGGTGTTCATGCTATTTTTGGTATGTGCTTTTTGGTCAACTTTAATACCTACGCCTCCGCCACCAACCCTGCTTTCTGTCCTAACGGAAGTTCTTCTATGTTGTAGGGGCGTTTGTTACTGGCCTGATTATTCCAAGAGAGGGTGGGCTCACAATCGCCCTGACGGAAAAGCTGGAAGATATGGTGGCGATCATCTTCTTACCCCTTGTGAGCTGAGCTTCTCCGTAGCCTGTGACCTTCCGATTTGTGCTTTTACTCAAGAGTGATATTCTTAGTATTTCACGATTTCTGGCCTGTCCACTGATCTTGGCCTTCTGAATGATGGTAATTCTCTTCCTTCTTCGGCCCTGGGGAACGAGGTTATTTCTGAGCTTCCAACCTATCTTCTCTCCTATTTTTAGGAATTACTTGGGGGTTCACGATTTCGATTATGTGTCTCGCGTTCTCTGGCAAATTTGGTGGATGTACTCTTGCGGCTCATTATGTCGCTGGATTTAATTGGAGGGAATCAGCCACTATCGGATCATTGATGAGTTGTAAAGGGTTAGTCCACGTTTCAGCCTTCATCTCCGGCTTGTCCGCTTACATGTATCTGTTGACAGACTCGTGGAACTCATTGTTCTCAACGTGGGTCTCTCGGCCAATATTCTCACTCAACGAGTCTTCTCCATGTTCGTTCTGGAAGCCTTGGTCTTGACATGCATGACCACTCCCCTGGTCGTGACCCTATACCCACCGAAATATCGTGTCCGAATTGCGAAAACTGGCGCTAATTTCAATAATGTGGCTGACGACGAAGATGCTGCCGCCAACGCTGAAGGCGCCAAAAGGAAGAAACGCAGTCGGCGTCTGCAAGAGAAACGACCATCCCAATCCCAAAACGGAGCCAGGGACGGATATGAGGAGCCGGATGAGAAGACTCGATTTACTGTGATCCTCGACAAGCTTGAACATCTTCCGGGTGCCATGGCCGTTACTCAACTGATTAGTCCCTTGGTTTATGGATTTGATGATGACCTCGACGATGAGCCAAAGACAACCGAAAAGGGGAGTGTAGTGGATCAACTCCAGCTGGGTTTCAAGCGTTCAGTAACTGGTGGTCGGCTGTCACCAGCCCCATCGGAAACCTCATCCACTTCGTCAAGTAACTCCTCTTCCTTCATGGGTCCTTCCCCTATCATCAATGCTCTACGCCTCATCAAACTCACGGATCGTACTTCTGCTGTTATGAAAGTTCAAGACTCATTTACTCTCCTCAATTCCGACCCCCTCTTGTCCATATATCGCATGTTTGCACTCTTACAAGGCATCGACGTCTTCGGTGATGTTGACGTCGTCTCCGAAGATGTCATGGCCACTTCAGCTATAGAGAAAGCGGATAGTTTCGGTGCCGAAATGGTCATTGTTCCTTGGGCAATGGGCCCGAGTACGAACATTCTCGCCGATGGATGGCAGACTCAACCTCATACACCGAAAGGCAATGTGACGCATAACCCTTTTGATACCCTTTTTGGCAAATCGGCAGCTAAAGATGGGACGAACACGCCTGCTGCACCTGAAGGCCACTCTCATCATTCGCATGGACTCGGCTTTTGGTCGTTCCCTAGCACTGCTGTCATGCATTCTCACTTCATTCGGAATGTCTTTGCCCGATCGGATGTTGACGTTGGGTTGTACATTGATCGGAGTGCGGCTATGTCGACTACCGTTCCTGACTTATCTAATGCAGGTATAAGCAATCCTCTTAACCTTCCTCTGGGTTTAAACGCTGGCGGGCGAGGACGCGGAAGGGTCCATCTTCTCTTACCTTTCATTGGGGGACCTGATGATCGCCTGGCCTTAGAGTTTGTCGTCGAATTGTGTCGTAGGAATGAACGTTTACGCGCCACTGTCGTAAGGTTGAGGAAGGCGGAAGAAATTGCTGAACCTGTTCTCGTCGGCGCGGATGGGACCATTCCTGGAGCGGAAGGCGGAGACAAGGATAAAGGATTGGAGGTTAGGAATGAAGAAGCTAATATGATGACCATTACTTCCGTGAGTACCCATTCTTGCTTGTTTCTCGGGTTGAATTTTGACGCCCTGATGATTAGGGGGTGCCGAATTTCCCTGATACCGTATACGGACAACCCACCACCGAAGTTGTTATGCAATCTGAAACTGCCGACAACATCGTCTGGGCACGGTATACCACCCTGCGTCCTACATTCCCAAGAAACGATAGTGGTTCTTCTTCCGCGTCTGCTCCTCCGCCTGTGGCTTTGACTCCAGTTGCGCCACGCGTGATGTTCAAAGACATTACTACCGCTAAGCCATTGCACGCTGCTTTGGATGAGGCACATGCTCTTCAACGACTTTCAATAAGTCGTAGTAGAAAGGGCTTCAGGAGCTCGCTAAATGCTGCGGGTGTTGGAGTGGTGGTCGTCGCCGGTCGTTCACGTCGCTTGGCAGTTGAGAGTCATCGTGCTGAATTAAAGGAGCTCATGGCGGAAGACGCCAGCACGGGAGTAGAAGTGGTTGAAAATAGTATGGTAAGAGAAGTCAGGAAGACTGTTGGCGAGGTTGGAAGCGCATTTGTTGGGCGAGGTGTTGGGGTTGGGATATGGATTTTGCAGGCCTCTTTGGATCAGGATAAGTAGTGGAAGTTTGAACATTGCTAGGCAAATTGTAGATGAGATGCTTGTATGATACTAGTCAAGAACTTCCGTTGACAACAATAACGTTTTTTTTCCCTTCAATGAAATTGCGTTGGTGGAAGGGCGATTCTCGCAGTCAACTCTCATACACTTGTGCTCTGCCAACTAAGGGACCGAGCACACAGTTGGCGGCTCTCCCCGACATGAGGACTGGTATACTCGTATTCAAGTTTATATTACACGTGCATTCGTAAGTCCGAGTCTTTTCCGCGGAGGCCCTAGTGTGGTATCTGCTACTGGTAATGCGATCGGCTCTACTAATTTACACTATTAAAACAGTCTATTAACATGGAAAGCTATCTTACTCCATCCATGGCTCATCAGGTCATAATGATTCGTCAGACGTCTTCTCGCAATTATGACAAGGCTTAAACTTCTAAACACTTATCACGCTTCCTGCGAGTAGACTAGCGTGTCCAAATGGTGGCTCTCAGGCTGCCTTTTAATTCTTTCAGAGCCCACGGCACGTCCTTTGGCAACCTGATAAATAACCAACACGGAGGAAAATGACTTTTTTTGGGTCAACGATGCGCCCAACGAAATTAGCACCCGAACAGTGGTTCAAAGTATTCTTGAGCACGTACCTGCGCCGGTACGCCGATCTGCCAAGCCAGGAAGCCGAATCCTCCCACAATCAAAGAACACGTCGCAGACGCAATAGCCATTGGCAAGTTGATTACTGCGGATTCAAGGATAATGCCAATGATCTGCAAGTGAAAGTTTGATAGCGTCGACCTTGGGCCGAAGGATGCGATCATTGTTCGTCGGTGGATGAGGAGACGGATTACGATGTTTGTGGTAGAGAAGAGGTTGAGAAAGAAATTGCAGAATGAAGAGAGAAGCAAGAAAACGAGGGTGAGAGGTTCGGGATCTAGGGCAAGGAGTCGCGTGGGATCGAAAACTACTACTGCTGCTATCCCGGACCCTGTTGGCATCTTAAGAATTGTATGTTATTGAGCGACAGACTGAATCAGGACTCACCAGTGAAAGCAATCCAGAGAATCATTGGAATGACCCAGCATAAATGATTCCACCGTGCAGGTTTTCCTTGAAGTAATACCCTCTGAACCATGTAGCACCTCCAAACCAATAACCCATCCGTCATAGCTAACACAATAACCACCAGTATATTCGCCCTATCCAAGTAGAAATACGTCAGTCTCTCCGGCCGCGTATCAAAGACTGCGACTAGATTCGCTCTGGCATTTTTGACGAGGAGGACAGTGTTCAAAACCAGTAATAGGGCGACGTGGATCATCAAAATCCGCCTCTGACTCCAGAATCTGTCTTGTCGAGGAAGCAGTCGAAGTGATCTCAAGCAAGCTATTCCGAGAGTGAAGAGAATGCCGTAGCAGATAGAACCTATGATCATCCCAATGATCCAGTTCTCTTGGGTTGACTTCAATAAATGGGGAGGAATTGTGGGTAAGGAATTGGGAGGAGTAGTAGAGGAACTCATGAATCGGGCATAAGGGGAAGAATTGGAAAGTAGGTCTGCGGAGAGTGTTGTTGCTGGTTATAGCCTATCGACAGGTAGACGCTTGTAAACAGTCGCAGTCTTTCTCAAGTGATAAAATAAGCAAAGAACAGCGCTGGCCCATCCTTCAAAACTTGCGCACATAGCTGACCTGGCCTGATGTTTAATTGATAGTCGTGGGACTTGACCCGCGTGTTCGGTTTAGCAGGTTGATTTGATTGATTCGTGGAATCTTTCTCAGACGGGGAACAAGGCTCAGGTCGGCAGGTGACAGGATACTTGTATGCCCTTTCAACCCATCGGCACACTAGATACGTGGATATCAAGAAATGGTAAGGTAGGTAGGTAGCTCGAGCCCTCTCAAGCCTCAGCGTGGCGGGTCTCCACACCCTGATTCCTGAGTTTTCCACGTCAAACGTCAAATACTCCTATCATAAGAACAAAAGGTCAGGTATAGTTCGATCAACATCCGAGACTATACAGTCACAGCCGACTGATAGAAGCTAATATGACGTCCAATGGCAATGGGAGAGAGGATGCCAGCTCACGACATCAACCAATCGGCATTGCATAGTAACTTGAGGTTCAGTGTAAACTTGATCCCTTTGACGTACTACCTTCTCGATTCTGAATGGAGGGTCGTCTGCCGATTTTGATGAGCAGATCCGTAATAGGGGCAAAGTATTGATAAAATGGTCCTAGTCGGAAAGGTTAATCTATGTTTGGCTATGAAACGGTCCTGTTGCGCAGTGAGCCAGCGATCGGCGTTCGGTATGTGCGAGGCCGGCTTCCAAACAAAGTAACCTCTTAGGTGGACAAGGCCGTGGCCAGGCGACAGCTACTCTCTTCATTCCAATTCTGCCAGAGGAGGTTATCAACGACAGTGTCAAACGAGATGGCAGATACTTTATGCCCACCAACTTATTCTCATTGGACCCCTTATTTCCGGAGCGGGCTGGTTGGGCATCGCTTAACTTGTAAGCTACTTGTAGATAAATCACTAGTTTCAGGGTTGCACTGAATTGACGAATTGATCCGTAATGGCATCGTAGTCCATTCAGTGAACGCTACTGATTTCACAGGCGGAATTAATGACTAGATAAGCAGCATACTACAGAGCATGAACAATCCAAGTGTACAATAATTCAATGTTGTTTATGATACATTGTTGATCAGTGAGTACAAAAAGAGAAAAGGAATGGGGTAGCGGAACAGGCTTGTTCGAGTCTATGTCCCGTGTCCGTGAGAGAAAAGCTACATTTGTGTCGAGGAAGAACGTGAATACCGCACCACACTGGCGCTAGAAGTCTACTGTATGATAACAGAGGTATTCTTCGTCTCCAAAAATGGAGAGAGGGAAGCCTGCAGGAAGGAACGAGAACATCAAGAAAATAATCACGAACCAGAAGGGTGAAACGTACCCCTATGAGAGAGAAGTGTGCGACACCGATTTGTGCTGGTCCTTTCTGAATACGGGGTGGCACAGTGACAGTGAAGTTTTGATGAGGGGGTTTGAATGGCATGCTGGTGACTAGTTGAGGGTTGTAGCTGCCAGAATAGAGGACGGTGCCCATGGTATCACTCGGTGACGGACATTCTCCGTTGAATCCGGCACAAGAATTGATGCCAATTACGACGGAAACCTCTTGCGCTGAAGATTGGAAATTCTTAAGGACAGTCATAAACAGAGTGGTAAATCACGGAGAGGAAGTAAACTCACTGGACGGTCAATCTCGACCACAAATGACTGGCCAGCGGAAAATGTAGCTTGGTCTTGAGGGACACCAATCGTGATTCTTTGAGCAAAACCTGCAGAAGCACCAAGAAGTAGGGCAGCGAAGACTTTCATTGTGAGGAGTGCAACCAACACGCTAAAGGATAAGCTCCTTTTATAAGGCACGAGAGCTAAACGAGAGGATAGCGACAATTTTAGCGCAGGGTCATGCTACAGCAGGTTTGTTTCAGCGGAAATCACTGTCCGCTTTTCGTGGCCGTGGGGTGTGTAGGGTGGAGCGAAGTCTCGTGAATGAGGTGAAAGAAACAGACTGGACTCCAATTTCAAGTATTCCGCCGTTCGGCATCGGGCTGTATTCGCCAAACCTTCAACTTTCAAAATTCGATCAATGAGCCTGTTCGGCAACAACGGTTTTGAACCCGTCACCCGCCAAATCTCGCTCTCGCGATCTTAGAAATGACCGTTTCGAACACAGTTTCGATTGCAAATTAGTGGAGCATTAGAAATCAATGGGTGTGAAACCGTTGTTGCCGAATAAGCCTGTAAATACTTCGAAAAGCAAGAACCTGTTGCTTGGTGGCGTTGTAATGACGGCACTGTCCTCATCACGTGGGTTGTGTGTCCAAGTTTAGAACCCGCATAGCTCGTACTAAATGCCTCAACTTTGTGCATCCCGCTCAAGCACCGCTGCGTTTTCATTGAAACTTGAATGGCTTAGGACCCTGCAATCTCTCTTGACTTTGTCACCCTGACAAATGCTCATGCTGCATCACATGCTCTCAGCAGTGCTTGTTGGATTTATACCAGTTTGGCGATCACTAGTCACTGATAGAGCTTCTTTGAGGGCACCTCACTGCCTATCTCTAGACTCGATGGCGTGATTCTCGCTTCTGTGACCTCATACGGGCTACCCCCTAAAAGCCCGGAGGCAAGAAGTTGGGAAATCCTTCCTTGACTCTCATGGCGGCAGAAGGCTCGCAAGGAAATATTGACAAAGGCGCACACAATGCGGTTTCCCTCAAGCTGGAAGCCGTGCTCGGAGACGATGGATTGGACCCGATATATCACGCTAAGGCTTCAATTTTGAATGAAGGCATCCAAGAGATCGGAATGGGTCGTTATCAGTGGTGCGTTTCTGGGAGATACCTCTGCAAGAACTGTGTCTCAACCTCACTAGGGGACTATCGATTGTGACGGGATTCGGGTGGCTGGCGTACGTTCTGATTGATGCTCTATACGTACTGTCTTTAACCAACCAGTCTTGTTTATCCAGAGATAACCTGTGGCCGGTATGTTGCATCCTACGGAGGATTAGGCAAATTGATCAGTGGATTGAAGATCGCGACTGGTCTCATTTTACCCCCTTTGCTTCAAGAATACAATTTTCAGGGCCCATTCCTGAAACTAGGCCAAAATATCGGGCTTCTCGTTGGCGCTGCATTTTGGGGAATAGGGTCTGATCTATGGGGAAGACGGTACGCTTATGAATGATGTCGAATAACGGGGTCTTCAGCTTATTACTTAGGCTGTCCTTCAATACTACTTTCCTTATCATTGGCCTCTTTGCCACGGTGGCAGGAGCATCGAATTCATCAACAACACTCATTTCGCTGGCTTCGGTGTGGTCAATCGGCGTTGGAGGAAACATACCAGTTGATTCGGCTATATTCCTCGGTGAGTTCCTTAAACAGCCAGCATCGCATCCTCATACTGATCTTTGAAACAGAGTTCATACCAGCATCGCATCAGTACCTTCTTACGGTACTCTCAATTTGGTGGGCGTTTGGCCAGCTTCTCGGAAGTCTCGTACGTACGATACTGATGCAATCCACTCTCAACCCCTGATCCTCTCCCAGGTCGCATGGCCATTGATTGGAAATTACTCATGCGAAATTAAGACGCCTCCCAGCTGCACGAGGGCCTCTAACCGAGGTTGGAGATACTTTCTCTATGCAATGGGTGGTCTTATGCTTGCACTTTGGGCAATCCGCTTCTTTATCTTCCGCTTGTACGAAAGTCCGAAATATCTGATGGGAAAAGGAAAGGATGAGGAGGCTGTGGACGTTGTCCATAAAGTTGCAGAGTATAATGGGAAGTCATCCTCACTATCCGTGGAAGATCTGAAAGGAGTAGACAAAGATGTCAACGAAAAGCCAAGTGATGGTAAACAGAAAGCGTACGGCTCAGCTGGCCGAGTCCTCGAACGACATCTTTCTCTTTTCGACGGAAATCACATTAAGCCGTTATTCGCAACTCGTAAGATCGCCATCTCGACAACGCTTCTCATCATTCTTTGGGGTAAGTCATTCCGTATCTTTCTCTGAACTATATTTATTAGGTCAAATTCCAGCGCTCATCGGGCTCGCTTTTCCGCTGTATGCATGTTGCTTTGTCTCACTTCTTTGACGACTCACGCAACAGGGACCAGATACAATTCATTTGTTACGTATTAGTGAGTCTTTTAAACAGCCTCCAAGCCCAAACTTCTCCAATCCACTCTCCCTACCATAGCCTTGCCACTCGAGGAGCTGATTTCGGGGATGGGTCAATTTATATCACTTATCGCAATGTAAGTCGGCGCTCCTACTGCTTTGGGCTGAATCCGATCATTAGGTTGATGTCTGTTTTGCAGCAAGTTATTCTGAGCGTCATCGGCGTACCGGGAGCGCTGATCGCTGGATATATGGTAGAAATTCCCCTCCTTGGACGACGCGGAACTTTGGCTATTTCCACGCGTATGTCGCGGATTCACTTCGCTGTATTTAATAGCAGACCTGATTACCTTTCAATCAGTCTTAACAGGAATTTTCATTCTGGTATCGACTACAGCAAGAACATCCAATGCTTTGCTAGGTTGGAACTGCGCTTACAGTTTCACCAGCAATATTATGTATGGCGTCTTGTACGCCCTCACTCCTGAGCTCTTTCCTACCAAGGACAGAGGTACAGGAAATGCCATCACGGCTACTGCAAACCGCATATTTGGGATTATGGTCAGGCTCAAGTTGATCCTTATGGAGATATAGGACTTATATTGATGGTGCTTCTTATAGGCTCCTATCATCGCCTTGTACGCGAACTTAACAACGTCCGTTCCCATTTTCATTTCTGGTGCTATCTTCATCGCTGCTGCTTTCATTGCCTTGTTACTTCCGTTCGAGTCGCGCGGCAAAGCGTCGCTTTAAGGCGGAGGCTTTCATGGTCAGGTGTCGTGTGACCTTAGAAATTTTGCTTCGAGCATCGCTCCGTTCCTGATTTGTAGAATCTGCGTTGCGGTAGTATTGCTAGCTTTGTTACCTGCGGTTCTTGAATCACGCTGTGTACGAACCCAATATGGCCTTCATGGAGAAGTGATCCCCGATGTTAAGACAAAGCAACATATAAGAGTCCTATTTCGACCAATATACAAGACTAGGGGTATGTACTTCTACTCGACACATCATGAAAACGGAAAAAGGTATATAACATCTCTCACAATGATTACGAGTAAGGTTTAAATGTCCGATCAGGAAAACCAAAGACCTAAGTCCATTATACCATTACACGATCATTTGTCCTTGCAATAGCCATCACTGTTGGCGATATAGTCAACA